>JAHFZB010000404.1:0-53441 GCA_036884735.1 Huso huso
TGGCCACAGGCAGCATTTCGTGACATAACCAGGGGCATGCATTTCATGACGTGACGCATTTAGCCACCCAGCATTTTCTATCATGCCACAGGCTGCATTTGACATGTGACATATAACCACAGGCGGCATTTCACGTGACATAGCCACAGGGCAGCATTTCATGACATGATTACGGGCAGCATTTAAATGATATATTTTAGTGCATGATTTTCATGACATGATCCATGGGCATGCATTTCGTGACATGACCATGGGCATGCATTTTTCGACATGACCATGGGCATGCATTTATTGACGTAACCAGGGCAGCATTTTTGTGACATGACCAAAGGCCAGTATTTTTGTGACGGGTCCCACGGGCATGCATTTTGTGACATGACCACTTGCAGCATTTACATTGACATGGCCGCAGGGCAAGATTCGTGACATGATCACGGGCATACATTTACAGTGACATGACCACGGGCAACATGCATATCGTGACATGACCACGGGCAACATTCGTGACATGGGCAAGGGCATTTTTCGGGCGGCGGGCATTCAATAATGTTATAACCCGCAGACATGCATTTCGTGACATGCCGCGCAACAGTTCGATGACATGTCGGGCGATTTTAGAAACATGACCACAGGCATGCATTTGGTTTATGACCTGACCACGGGTATGCATCTCGTGACAGCAGACCGCGAGCATGCATTTCGTGATGACCAAGGGCAACATTTGTGACATGACCAGGGGCAGCATTTCATGACATGACCGGGCGGCATTTTTAATGACATGAAGCCACAGGCAGCATTTCGTGACATGATTACGAGGCAGCATTCGTGACGTGACCACAGACTCCAATCATGGCTCCATTTACAGCAGCATTTAGATCATATGACCATAAGAGCAGCATTTTGTGACATATTACCAGCGGCATTCCGTGACATGACCAAACAGCATTTCGTGACATAGCCAATGGTACCACATGCATTTGATGACATGGCCACGGGCAGGATTCATTTGACCGCGGCAACATTCCATGACATGACCACGGGCGGCATTTTGTGACAAAGACCCGCGGGCATTTCATAACGTGACAGGACCACAGGCATGCATTTGTGACATGACCACCGGCAGCTTTTTTGTGACATGGTTACGGGCAGCATTTTGTGACATGACCACGGGCATGCATTTAAATGACATACCCACGGGACATGCATTCGTGACATGACCGGGCATCCATTTCGTGACATGACCACGGGCAGCATTTTTGTTACATGGCCACGGGCAGCATTTCGTGACATAACCACGGGCAGCATTTCGTGACATGACCACTGGCATGCATTTCGTGACGTGACCAGGGGCAGCATTTTGTGACATTTAATCCATTCGGGCATGCAGTTGCATTTCGTGACCACTGGCAGCATTTCGTGACATGACCACGGGCAGCATTTCGTGACATGACCACAGGCAACATTTTGTGACATGACCATGGGCAGCATTTCATGACATGACCACGGGCAGCATTTTGTGAAATCACCAACGGGCAGCATTTCGTGTGACATGACCGCACGAGCACATTTCGTGACATGGCCACGGGCAGCATTTAGTGACATGACCCGCGGCATTTCCATTTAACGTCCACATTCATGACATGCAGCATTTTTGACATGACATCCAGGCAGCATTTCGTGACATGACCACGGGCGGCATTTCGTGACATGACCAAAGGGCAGCATTTGTGACATGACCACGGGCGGCATTTCATGACATGACCCGCAGGCAACATTTGTGACATGACCACGGGCAGCATTCATTGACATGGCCACTGGGCATGCATTTTCGCGACATGTAATCCGGGCATGCATTTCGTGACATGGCCACGAGGCAACGTTTGTGACATTTCCACAGGCATGCATTTCGTGACATGAACACGGGCAGCATTTGTGACATGACCACAGGGCGGCATTCGTGACATGACCACGGGCATGCATTTCACATGACCCGCGGGCTGCATTTCGTGACATGATGGCCCGGGGGGCATTTTGTGACATGGCCACGTGCCTGCATTCTTGACATGACCATGGGCGGTATTTTGTGACATGTCCACGGGCATGCATTTCGTGACATGACCATGGGCAGCATTTATTAACATGTCCACGGGCAGCATTTCGTTGACATAACCACGGACATACATTCGTGACATGGCCACGGGCAGCATTCGTGACATGACCATGGGCATGTATTTCCTGCATGACCACGGGCTGCATTTCATGACATGGCCACCACGGGCATGCATTTCGTGACATAACCACTGGCATGCATTTCATGACATGACCACGGGCAACATTCCGTGACATGGCCAAGGGCATGATTTTCGTGACATGACCACGGGCATGCATTTAAAATGACATAGCCACGGGCATGCATTTGTGTGACATGACCAGGGGCAGCATTTTGTAACATGGCCAGGGGCATGCATTTTGTGACATGTCCACGGGCAGCGTTTTGTGACATAATCCGCGGGCGGCATTTTTATTGACATGATCCGCGGGCAACATTTCGTGACATGACCATGGGCAGCGTTTCGTGACATAATACGGGCAACATTCGTGACATGGCCCACCGGGCAGCATTTTAATGACATGGTCATGGGCAACATTTCGTGACATGCCCACGGGCATGCATTTCTTGACATGACCATGGGCATGATTTTCGTGACATGAACACGGGCATGCATTTCGTGACATGACCATGGGCATCATTTGTAACATGCCCTCAGGCAGCATTCGTAATTTCATGACCATAGACAGCATTGGATTTTCATGACCACGGGCATGCATTTCGTGACATGACCAAGGGCATGATTTTCTTGACATGACCACGGACATGCATTTAATTGACATGACCACGGGCATGCATTTGTGACATGACAACGGGGCAACTGCATTTCGTAACGTGACCACCGGCAGCATTTCGTGACGTGACCACTGGCAGCATTTCGTGACATGACCCGGGCAGCATTCGTGACATGAACCACGGGCAGCATTCCGTGACATGACCACGGGCAGCATTTCGTGACATGGCCACGGGCAACATTTCGTGACATACCACGGACCGGCATTTCATGACATGACCACGGGCAGCATTTCGTGACATGACCACGGGTAGCATTCGTGACATGAACAAGGGCAGCATTCGTGACATGACCATGGGCAGCATTTCATTGTGACATAACACGGGCAGCATTTTGTGACATGGCCAGGGGCATGCATTTAATGACACGGACCCAGGGCAGCATTTTATGACATGCCATGGCGGCATTTCGTGACCACTGGGCAGCATTTTACAGACGCAGCATTTCTAAACATGGCCATGGGCATGCATTTCGTGACATGACCACGGGCAGCATTCCGTGACATGGCCATGGGCAGCATTTTTTGTCATCATGACCGGGGTATGGATTTCGTTGACATGACCACAGGCATTTTTGTGACATGACCACGGCCAGCATTTCGTGACATGACCACGGGCATGCATTTTGTGACATGACCATGGGCAGCATTCGTGACATGGCCCGCGGGCAGCATTTCGCGACATGACCACGGGCATGCATTTGTGACATGTTACGCGGGCAGCATTTCATGACATGGCCATGGGCAGCATTTTGTGACATGGCCACCCGCAGCATTCCGTGACACATGACCACGGGCAGCATTCGTGACATGGCCACGGGCAACATTTAAGTTGACATGGCCATGGGCATGCATTTTTGTGACATAACCCACGGCATTTTTTTGACATGCGAGCGGCATTTCCGTGAAATGTAACCGCAGGCGGCATTTAATGACATGACCACTGGCAGCATTTTAAGTGACATGACCACGGGCATGCATTTCGTGACATGACCATGGGCATGCATTTCATGAAATGACGACAGGCATGCATTTGTGACATGACCACGGGCATGCATTTTATGACATGTGACCAGGGGCAGCATTTTGTAACGTGCCCACGGACGCATTTAACCATTCGTGACCACTGGCATGCATTTCTTGACATAACCCACGGGCAGCATTTGGCAGCATTTTGGGACATGACCACCATGGGCAGCATTTCGTGACATGACCACGGGCATGCATTTAAGTGACATGACCACGGGCAGCATTTAGTGACATGACCCACGGGCATGCATTTTTGTGACATGGCCACGGGCATGCATTTGTGACATGGCCACAGGCAGCATTTTGTGACATGACCACGGGCATGCATTTCGTGACATGACCACAGGCATGCATTTCGTGACATGACCACGGGCAGCATTTCGTGACATGACCACGGGCAGCATTTTTATTGAAATGACCACGGGCATGCATTCGTGACATGGCCACGGGCAGCATTTCGTGGACGCCGCCCACCGCAGCATTTTGTGACATGGCCACAGCAGCATTTCGTGACATGACCACCAGCAGCATTTTGTGACATGAACACAGGCATGCATTCCGTGACATGACCATGGGAATGATTTTGTGACATAACCCGGCAGCATTTAATGACATGGCCTGGGCAGCATTTTGTGACATGACCACGGGCATGCATTTTTGACCTGACACCACGGGCAGCATTTTGTGACATGACCACGGGCATGCATTTGTGACATGGCATTGGGCAGCATTCGACATGACCACGGGCATGCATTTCGTGACATGTCCACGGGCAGCATTTCGTGACATGGCCCGGGGGCATGCATTCATGACATGACCACGGGCATACAATTCTTCACATTCCACGGGCAACATTTCGTACATGACCACGGGCAGCATTTCGTGACATGACCACGGGCAGCATTTAGTGATATAACCACGGGCATGCATTTCGTGACATGACCACGGGCAACATTTCCAATGACATGGCCACGGGCATGCATTTCGTGACATGACCACGGGCAGCATTTCGTGACATGACCACGGGCATGCATTTTGTGACATGACCACCACGGCATGCATTTTGTGACATAGCCCAAGGGCAGCATTTTATGACATGTCCCGCGGGCATGCATTTCGTGACATGACCACCCGGCGGCATTTCGTGACGCTAACCACAGGCATGCATTTAAGTGACATGACCCGCGGGCATGCATTTCGTGACATGACCACCCGCAGCATTTTTTGACATGACAAACGGGCAGCATTTCGTGACATGACCACGGGCAGCATTTCGTGACATGGCCATGGGCATGCATTTCGTGACATGACCACGGGCATGCATTTCGTGACGTGACCAGGGGCATCATTTTGTGACATGACCACGCGGGCAGCATTTAAATGACATGACCATAGGCAGCATTTCGTGACATAACCACGGGCAGCATTTCGTGACATGACCCACGGGCATGATTTTCGTGACATGACCACGGGCATGCATTTAGTGACATGACCACGGGCATGCATTTCGTGACATGACCACGGGCAGCATTTTATGACATGGCCACTGGCAGCATTCGTGACATGACCACTGGCATGCATTTCGTGACATGTCCACGGGCAGCATTCGTGACATGACCATGGGCATGCATTTCGTGACATGACCACGGGCATGCATTCGTGACATGGCCATGGGCATGCATTTATGACATGGCCCGCGGGCATGCATTTCATGACATGGACCAGACATTTTACATTTAATGACATGACCACGGGCAGCATTTTGTGACATATGGCCGCAGGCATGCATTTCATGACATGACCACGCGGCATGCATTTCGTGACATGACCACGGCAGCATTTCGTGACATATGGCCACGGGCATGCATTTCGTGATGTGACCACAGGCATGCATTTTTGACATGCCCACGGGCATGCATTTAAATGACATGACCACTGGCAGCATTTAGTGACATGTCCACGGGCAGCATTTCGTGACATGGCCACGGGCAACATTTTGTGACATGACCACAGGCATACATTTTGTGACATGACCCGCGGGCAGTTTTTTGTGACATGGCCATTTGGGCAGCATTTCGTGACATGACCACTAGGCAACATTTCGTGACATGACCACGGGCAGCATTTATTGACATGACCATGGGGCATTTCGACATGACCACGGGCATCGTGATTATGACATGGCCACGGGCAGCATTTCATTGACATGTCCCACGGGCAGCATTTGTGACATGACCACAGGCAGCATTTCGTGACATGACCACGTCAAATGCATTTCATGACATATTCAGGGCGGCATTCGTGACATGACCACGGTCATGCATTTGTGACATGACCATGGGCATGCATTTAAGTGACATGGCCACGGGCAACATTTTCATGACATGACCACGGGCAGCATTTCATGACATGACCATGCGTGCATTTCGTGACATGACCACGGGCAGCATTTCGTGACATGACCACGGGCAGCATTTTCATGACATGGCCACGGGCGGCATTCGTGACATGACCACGGGCAGCATTTCGTGACCACGGGCATGCATTTCGTGACATGACCACAGGCAACATTTTCGTGACATGGCCACGGGCAGCATTTATGCTGACATGGCCACAGGCATGCATTTCGTGACATGACCACGGGCATACATTTCGTGACATGACCACGGGCAGCATTCATGACATGACCACGGGCATCCATTCGTTCATTGACCATGGGCATGCATTTATTGACATGGCCACGGGCAAAGGCATTTCATGACATTGAAAATATTTCGCATACATTTGATGACATTACCCACCGGCATGCATTTCGTGACATGACCACGGGCAGCAGTTTGTGACATGACCACTGGCATGCATTTCGTGACATGACCATGGGCATTTTTTGTGACATAACCACGGGCAGCATTCCGTGACATGACCACGGGCATGCATTTAAGTGACATGACCATGGGCATGCATTTCGTGACATGGCCATGGGCAGCATTCCGTGACATGACCACGGGCAGCATTTGTGACATGACCACGGGCATGCATTTCGTGACATATTACAGAGGCATGCATTTGTGACATGACCATGGGCAACATTTCGACATGACATGGCCTCGGGCATTTTTTCGTGACATGACCACAGGCATGCATTTCGTGACATGACCACGGGCATTTATTTGACGCATGACCACGGGCAGCATTTCGTGACATGACCAAGGGCAGCATTTAAATGACATGACCCGGCATGCATTCGCGACATGAACCACGGGGCATGCATTTCGTGACATGACCACGGGCACCATTTTGTGACATGACCCACGGGCATGCATTTCGTGACATGACCACGGGCATGCATTTCATGACATGACCACGGGCGGCATTTTGTGACATGGCCACAGGCATGCATTTTGTGACATGGCCACGGGCATCATTTTATGACATGGCCAATGGGCATGCATTTTGTGACATGACCACGGGCATGCATTTAAGTGACATGACCACGGGCATGCATTTCGTGACATGACCAGGGGCATGCATTTTTGTGACATGCCCAAAGGGCATGCATTTGTGACATGACCACGGGCATGCATTTCGTGACATGACCACAGGCATGCATTTTTTGTGACATGGCCACGGGCATGCATTTCGTGACATGACCACGGACATGCATTTGTGACATGACCATGGGCATGCATTTAATGACATGACCACGGGCATGCATTCTTATGACATGACCACAGGGCATGCATTTCGTGACATGACCACGGGCATGCATTTCGTGACATGACCACGGGCAGCGGCATTTGATGACATGACCATGGGCAGCATTTCGTGACATAATACGGGCAGCATTTCGTGACATGACCACGGGCATGCATTTCGTGACATGACCACGGGCAGCATTTCGTGACATGACCACGGGCAGCATTTTGTGACATGACCACGGGCATGCATTTCGTGACATGCCCAATCACGGGCAGCATTCGTGACATGACCACGGGCATGCATTTCGTGACATGACCACGGGCATGCATTTCGTGACATGACCACGGGCATGCATTTTGTGACATGACCACCGGCATGCATTTCGTGACATGACCACGCATGCATTTTGTGACATGACCATGGGCATGCATTTTAGTTACATGACCACGGGCAAGCATTTCGTGACATGACCACGGGCAACATTTTGTGACATGACCACGGCAGCATTTCGTGACATGACCAACGGCATCATTTCGTGACATGGCCACGGGCAGCATTCGTGACATGACCACACGGTAGCATTTCGTGACATTTACGGGCAACATTTCGTGACATGACCACTGGCAGCATTTTGTGACATTTCCACAGGCATGCATTTTAGTGACATGACCACTGGCATGCATTTTGTGACATGACCACGGGCATGCATTTCGTGAAATGGCCACGGGCATTTCATCATTCCATGACATGACCACGGGCATGCATTTCGTGACATGACCACGGGCATGCATTTCGTGACATATTACAGGCATGCATTTTTGTGACATCAACCACCGGGCAGCATTTCGTGACATGACCACGGGCATGCATTTTTTTTGTGACATGACCACGGGGCATGCATTTCGTGACATGACCACGGGCATCATTTCGTGACATGACCACGTGCAGCATTTCGTGACATGAACACGGGCATGCATTTCGTGACATGACCCACAGGCATGCATTTCGTGACATGACCTGGGGGCAGCATTTCGTGACATGCCCACGGGCATGCATTCGTTGACATGTATTACCAAGGGCAGCAATCGTGTGACATGACCACGGGCATCATTTCATTGACATGGCCAGGGCATGCATTTCATGACATGACCACAGGCATCATTTGTGACATGACCGGGCATGCATTTCGTAACATGACCCACGGGCTGCATTTTTAACATGACCATGGGCATGCATTTCGTGACATGACCACAGGCAGCATTTAAATGACATGACCACGGGCATGCATTTTGTGACATGGCCACATGCATGCATTTATTGTGACATGACCGCGGGCATGCATTTCATGACATGGCCATGGGCCACGGGCATTTCATAACATGACCACGGGCAGCATTTTCGTGACATGACCATGGGCAGGCATTTTTCGTGACATGACCACAGCAGCATTTCGTGACATGACCACGGGCAGCATTTCGTGACATGGCCATGGGCATGCATTTCGTGACATGACCACGGGCAGCATTTAATGTGACATGAAAACAATGGGCAGCATTTCGTGACATGACCACGTGCAGCATTTCGTGACATGACCATGGGCAGCATTTTGTGACATGACCACGGGCATGCATTTCGTGACATGGCCATGGGCAGCATTTCGTGACATTGCCACGGGCATGCATTCGTGACATGACCACGGGCAACGGCATGACATTTTGGGCAGCATTTCATGACAAGACCACGGGCATGCATTTGTGACATGACCACGGGCAGCATTTCGTGACATGACCACGGGCATGCATTTCGTGACCATGACCCGCGGGCAACATTTCGTGACATGACCACGGGCAGCATTTCGTGACATGACCACGGGCAGCATTTTGTTGACATGACCATATGCAACACATTTCGTGACATGGCCACAGGCATGCATTTCGTGACATGACCACGGGCATGCATTTCGTGACATGACCACGGGCAGCATTTCGTGACATGACCACGGGCAGCATTTCGTGACATGACCACGGGCATGCATTTCGTGACATGACCACGGGCATGCATTTCATGACATGGCCACGGGCATGCATTTGTGACATGACCCACGGGCATGCATTTCGTGACATGGCCACGGGCAACATTTCGTGACATGACCACGGGCATGCATTTCGTGACATGACCATTTGGCATGCATTTAAATGACATGACCACGGGCAGCATTTGTGACATGGCCCGCGGGCATCATTTCGTGACATGACCACGGGCATGCATTTCATTGACATGACCACGGGCAGCATTTCGTGACATGACCACCGGCATGGATTTCGTGACATGACCATGGGCATGCATTTTGTGACATGTCCATGGGCAGCATTTCGTTACATGACCACGGGCATGCATTTTCGTGACATGGCCACGGGCAGCATTTTTGTGACATGACCACGGTAGCATTTTCGTTACATGGCCACGGGCAGCATTTCTTGACATGGAACCACGGGCAGCATTTTGTGACATGACCACGGGCAGCATTTGGTGACATGACCACGGGCATGCATTTTAGTGACATGACCACGGGCATTTTGTGACATTTCCACAGGCATGCATTTCGTGACATGGCCACTGGCATGCATTTCGTGACATGACCACGGGCATGCATTTTGTGACATGACCACGGGCATGCATTTCGTGACATGACCACGGGCAGCATTTCGTGACATGGCCACGGGCAGCATTTCGTGACATCAACACGGGCATCCATTTCATGACATGACCACGGGCATGCATTTCGTGACATGACCACGGGCATGCATTTCGTGACATGACCACGGGCATCATTTCATGACATGACCACGGGCAGCATTTCGTGACATGGCCACAGGCATGCATTTCGTGACATGGCCATGGGCATGCATTTCGTGACATGACCACGGGCATGCATTTTGTGACATGCCCACGGGCATTTCGTCAGTTCGTGACATAACCACGGGCAGCATTTCATGACATGACCACGGGCATGCATTTCGTGACATGGCCACGGGCAGCATTTCGTGACATGACCACGGGCAGCATTTCGTGACATGGCCACGGGCATGCATTCGTGACGACATGGCCATGGGGCATGCATTTCGCCGAAATGGCCACGGGCATGCATTTCGTGACATGACCACGGGCATGCATTTAATTGACATGGCCACAGGCAGCATTTCGTGACATGAACACGGGCAGCATTTCGTGACATGACCACGGGCATGCATTTTGTGACATGACCACGGGCATGCATTTCGTGACATGACCACGGGCACCATTTAATGACATGACCATGGGCAAGCATTTCGTGACATGACCACGGGCATGCATTTTCGTGACATGCCCACGGGCATGCATTTAAATGACATGACCACGGGCAGCATTTCGTGACATGACCACGGCAGCATTTCGTGACATGACCCGCGGGCATGCATTTCGTGACATGACTATGGGCATGCATTTCGTGACATGACCACGGGCAACATTTCGTGACATGAACCACATGCAACATTTCGTGACATGACCACGGGCAACATTTCGTGACATGGCCATGGGCAGCATTTCGTGACATGACCACGGGCAGCATTTTGTGACATGGCCACGGGCATGCATTTTGTGACAAGGCCACGGGCAGCATTTCGTGACATGACCACAGGCATGCATTTCGTGACATGACCACGGCATATGCATTTAAGTGACATGATACCAGACAGCATTCGTTCATAGCCCACCGGCATTACATTTATTGACATGACTATAAGACATGCATTTGCTTGATGACAGCCATGGAGCAACATTCGTTATTTCCACTGGCGTATTCGGTGAAAGCAGCCCGCAGGCAACGTCCGATGACAGCGATACGGTAGCATTTTGTTACGTAAGCCATGTGGGCAACATTTCGTCACTTGGAACCTTGCAGCATTTTGTGACATATGAACGGGTAGCATTTGGTGACATTCCTGGACAGCATTAAGTGATACGACCACTGGCAGCGTATTTTGGTAGAAATTTCCACGGGCATGCATTTCATTAAATAATGGCCAACATTCGTCCACATTTCCGCATTCCGTGAAATGACCATTTGTTCGGCAACATTTCTGACATGGCCACGGGCAGCATTTTGTGACATAGCCCACAGACGGCCTTTGTTTACATCAACACGGGTAGCATTCATGTGATATGACCGCGGACATGCATTTTGTGATATGACCATGGGACAATCATTTCATTACATGGCCACGGGTAGCATTCATTGACATGGCTAACGTATTTCAGGCATAGCCAATGGGCAATACATTTCTGCGGACGCCCTGGGGGGCATTTTGTAATGTGCCCACGGGCAGCAGTTCGGAACGTAACCACGGGCAGCAATATCTGACATGAAATACCAGACGCATTTTATGACATAGCCAGGAGAGAGCGACTGTGACATGTCCGCGGGCACGCAATTCGTGACATGGCCACGGGCAGCATTTATTAACGCTAATACGGGCTGCATTTGGATTACATGGCCCGCGGGCAACGTTCGTGATGACATGGCCACAGGCAACATTTATGATATTACCAGGGCAGCAACTCATTGATGACAGCGACAATGGTAGTATTCATTAATGTGACCGAGGGCAGCATTCGACGACATGGCCTGAGGCAGTATTTCGTTAATATGACCATGGACATGCATTTAAATTAACGTGACCACGGCTGCATTTCGCATAACATGACCAGGGCGTAATTATTAGCGTGACCATGGGCAGCGATTTTGTAACGTGCCCAAAGGCGGCATTTCATAACATTATCACTAGCAGCGTTTCGATATATGGCAACGGGCAACATTCGTGACATGGCCACGGCAGCATTCCGTGACATGACCACGGGCAGCGACCATTGACATGCCATGGACGGCGCATTTGGTGACATGGTTATTGGCGGCGACTAAGTGTCATGACCACGGGCACATTTAAATGACAGCAATACAGGCAGCCATTTCGTGACATGGCCACGGGCAACATTCGCCAAATGGCACGGGCAACATTTAGTGACATGGCCAGGGTATATTTTGTGACAAGGCCACACGTTCAGCATTCGGTGACATGGCCATTAACGCTCGTGTGACATGACCCGCGGGAAGCATTCTGATATGATTACGGGCAACATTCGTGACATGGCCCGTGCAGGCCGTGACCTGACCCGCGGGGAAGCATTCGTGACATTACCACGGGCATGCATTTCGCGACATGGCCACTGAATGCGATTTCATAATGTGACCAGGGGCAACGATTTTGTAACGATGCCCACCGGACAGCCATTTCATAACGTGACCCCACGGGCAGCATGTCGTGACGCCCAGCCACGGGCAGCATTTCGTGGAATTTCTACAGGCAACATTCGGTGACGCGAATACAGGGCAACATTTCATGTGTTTGTATGCGTACAGGGCATGCATTTAGGTGACATGACATGAGACGTATTCATTTACACGCCAGAGCCCGCCGGGCAGCATTCGTGACATGGCCATGGGGCATGTTAAAATTGACATGACTACGGGGCATGCATTCAGTGACTGACCGCATGGGCAACGATTTCATGACGTGCATTTGGGTAAATTCGTGCAGCATTCATTGAAAGCCACGGGCAACATTCGGTGACATGGCCACCGGCATGCATTTCGTGTCATGACTACAGACATGCATTTCGTGACATGACCATTTCCACTATTTTCGTGGCGACATACCCACATGGGACAACATTCACATGACCACGGCTTTGACATGCCATTTGGCAAACATTTCGGTTACATTTCCACGGACATGCATTTTATGAAATGACCACGGGCAACATTTCGTGACATGCGCTGCCATTTCGTTATCATGGCCACGGCATGCATTCGTGACATGACTATGGGCATGCGTTTACGACGCATGGGCAGCATTTTCGTTACATTCCACTGGCATGCATTTTCGTGAAATGACTCACGGGCAGCATTCGTGACATGACCACGACCAGCATTCGTTACATAGCCCATGGGCAACATTCTTGACATGAACCGGCAGCATTTCTGACATGAACATAGGCAGCATTTCGTGGCGACCACTGACAGCATTTCGTGACATGGCCACTGGCAGCATTTTTTGTGAAATTCCACGGGCATGCATTTTGTGAAATGGCCGTGGGCAGCATTTCTTGACATTTCAGACGTACATTCGAAATGGCCCACTGCGGGCAGCGATGCGTGACATGACCCGGGCAACATTCGTGACATGGCTTACAGAGCAGCATTTGATGACATCAACCATCGGGTAGCATTCATGACATGACCACGGGCATGTATTTTTTGTGATATGACTTCGGGACAGCATTGGTGACATGACCACGGGAATCATTCATTACATGACCCGCGGTGTATTTTCGTGATACGGCCACAGGCATGCATTTCGTGATATGGCCATGGGTATGCATTTCGTGACGTGACCAGGGGCAGCATTTTGTAACGTGCCACGGGCAGCAGTTCGTATCATTAACCCGGGCAGCAATATGTGACATGACCATGGGGAAACATTTGTTGACACTGGCCATTGGCAGCATTTCATGACCACGGGCAGCATTTCGTGACATAAAACACAGGCAGCATTTCGTGACATACCCGCAGGCAACATTTTCCGCGAAATAATACGAACAACATTCGTTGACATATTGGACGGCATTCATTAAATGACATGCCACAGGCAACTTTCCGTGACATGACCACGGGGAAGCATTTTCGTGACATATACCCGCGGGCAACATTTAAAATGACATGGCCACGGGCAGAATTCGTGACATGACCACAGGAAACCATTCGTGACATGACCATGGGCAAGCATTTAGTGGCGTGACCAGGGGCAGCATTTTGTAATGTGCCCATGTGCAGCATTTAAGTAACATGACCACAGGCAGCATTCATTGACGTATTATGGGCAGCATTCGTTGACATGGCCACGAGGCAAACATTCATTGACATGATATGGGCATGCATTTAAGTGATATATATACGGGCAACATTTAAGTGACATAGCCACTATAACATTTCCGTGTCATGACCCGCGGGCAGCATTCGTGACAGGCCGCGGGCAGCATTGGCGACATATTACGGGCAGCATTTAGTGACATGGGCACGGGTACCATTCGTGACAAAGACCCGGGAAGCATTTCGTGACGCTGACCACAGGCATGCATTTCATGACATGACCTTCGGGATATGCATTTATTGACATGACCACGGGCACATTTCGATTACATGGCCACCGGCATGCATTCGTGACATGACTATGGGCATGCATTTCGCGACATGGCCATGGGCAGCATTCGTTATTCCACTGGCATGCATTTAGTGAAATGGCCCGCGGGCAGCATTCCGTGACATGACCACGAGTAGCATTTTGTTACATGGCCATGGGCAACATTTCGTCACTTGGAACCTTGCAGCATTTTGTGACATGAACCACGGGTAGCATTTGGTGACGACCCGCAGGACAGCGATAAGTGATGACGACCCACTGGCGGCATTTGTGAAATTTCCACAGGCATGCATTTCGGTGAAATGGCCACTGGCAGCATTTCCTCACATTTCCCGCGGGCATGCATTTCGTGAAATGGCCACGGCAGCATTCCGTGACATGACCACGGGCAACATTTAAGTGACATGGCCCACAGGCAACATTTGTGACATCAACACAAGGTAGCATTTCGTAAGCATGACCACGGGCATGCATTTTTGTGATATGACTCTGGGACATACATTCGTGACATGACCACGGGAATCATTCATTACATGGCCGCGAGGTAGCATTTATTGTACATGCCACAAACATGCATTTCATGATATGGCCCGCGAGGTATGCATTTAGTGGCGATCACCAGGGGCGGCATTTTGTAATGTGCCCACGGGCGGCGGTTAAATAGCAACGTAACCCACGGGCAGCAATATCTGACATGACCACGGGCAGCATTTGTTGACATGGCCAAGGAGAGCATTTTGTGACATGTCCGGGCGCACGCAATTCGTGGCATGAGCCACGGGCAACATTCGTGGCACCATATTACAGACTGCATTCGTTACATGGCCACGGGCAACATTCGTGACATGGCCACAGGCAGCATTGTTGACATTACCAAGGGCAACAACTCGTGACATGACAATGGGTAGCATTTAAATGTAATGTGACCACAGGCAGCATTCGTGACATGGCCACAGGCAGCATTTCTAATATGACCACGGACATGCATTTTAAAATAACAGTGACCACGGGCTGCATTTCATAACCACGGGCAGCAATTAAATGCGGCGTGACCATGGAGCGGCATTTTTATGCGTGCCCAAAGGCGGCATTTCCTGCTTTATTATCACTAGCAGCATTTCGTGATATGGCGGGCAGCATTTTCGTGACGTAATGCGGGCAGCATTCGATGACATGACCACGGGCGGCATTTCGTGACATGGCCATGGGCAACATTTCGTGACATGGCTATTAGCGGCATTTCGTGTCGCGACCACGGGCAGCATTTAAATGACATGGCCACAGGCAGCATTTGATGACATGGCCACGGGCAACATTCATGAAATGGCCACGGGCAACATTCATGACATGGCCAAAGTACCATTTTGTGACAAGGCCACGTTCAGCATTCGTGAGCATACGGCCAGGCAGCTTTCCGTGACATGACCAGGGAAGCATTCGTGTTTATGACCCACGGGCAACGATTTCGATGACATGGCCCGCACGGTCTGAAATTCGATGACCTGACGCAGAAGCTTTTCGTGACTTTACCCGCGGGCATGCATTTAGCGACATGGCCACTGGTATGCATTTCATAATGTGACCAGGGCAGCATTTATAGCGATGCCCACGGGCAGCATTTCCTCACGTGACCATCGGCAGCATGTCGTGGACATAATGCACGGGCAGCATTCGTGCTGGAATGGCTACACAGCATTCGTGACATGACCACAGACAACATTTCGTAATACGGCCAAGGGCATACATTTCGACATGAACAGACGGCATTTCGGTGACATGACGCCGACAGCTTGTTCGTGACATGGCCAAGGGCAGTGAACCACGGACACGGCCACGGGCATGCATTCGTGACATGACTACGGGCGAGCATTCAGCGACATGGCCATAGGCAACATTTTGTGACATTTCCACTGGCATGCATTTAGGTGAAATAATAGCGGGCAACATTCATTGACATAACCACAGGCATGCATTTAGTGACATGACCACGGGCATGCATTCGTGTATGACTACACATGCATTTATTGACATGACCACAGGCAGCATTTAAGTTACATACCACCGGCATGCATTTTAGTGACATGACTATGGGCATGCATTTGTGACGTGGCCATGGGCAGCATTTCGTTACATTTCCACTTTCATGCATTTCGTGAAATGGCCACGGGCAACGTTCCGTGAAACATGACCACGAGCAGCATTCATTGACATGGCCAAGGGCAAAATTTCGTGACATGGAACCGGGCGGCATTTTGTGACATGAACATGGGTAGCATTCGTGGCGACCACGGACAACATTACGTGACATGGCCACTGGCAGCATTTTTGTGAAATTTCCACAGGCATGCATTTCGTGAAATGGCCACTGGCAACATTCGTCACATTCCACGGGCATGCATGCATTCATTAAATGGCCTGCGGGCAGCATTCCACTGACATGACCACGGGCAGCATTCGTGACATGGCCTGGGCAACATTCGTTGACATATTACGGGCAACATTCGTGACGACATCAACCACGGTAGCATTTCATGACGATGACCAGGGCATGCATTTTGTGATATGACCACTGGACATACATTCGTTGACATGACCACGGGAATCATTTCATTACATATTACGGGTAGCATTTCGTGACATGGCCACAGGCATGCATTTCATGATATGGCCACGGGTATGCATTTAGTGGCGTGACCTGGGGCAAGCGGCATTTTATAGCGTGCCCACGGGCGCAGTTCATCTTAAAAAGCCTGGCAGCAATATGTGTGACATGACCACAGGCAGCATTTAGTGACATAGCCAAGGAGAGCATTTTGTGACATAATCCCAGACTGCACGGTCATTGACGACATGGCCCCGGGCAGCATTCGATAATATGGCCATGGGCTGCATTTCGTTTGTACAGACGGGCAGCATTTCGTGACATGGACACAGGCAGCATTCATTAAGCGCGTGACCCACGGGCAGCATTCGTGACATGGCCATACGGCATTCGTGATATGACCCACGGACATGCATTTAAATCTTATGACCACGGGCTGCATTTCATAACGTGACCACGGGCAGCAATTCGTAACGTGACCATGGGCAACGTTCGTAACATGACCAGCGCAGCATTCATTGACATGACCAAGGGCAACATTCGCGACATGTTCATGGGCAACACCGTTGACATGGCCGGGCAGCATTCGTGACATGACCACAGGCAGCATTTTGTAACATTACCACTGGCAGCATTTAATTATATTACCCGCGGGCAGCATTTCATGTCGCGACCACGGGCAGCATTCGTTGACATAGTTACAGGCAGCATTCGTGATATATTTTACGGGCAACATTTAGATGAAATAATACGGGTAACATTCGTGACACGGCCCGCACGGTACCATTTATTGACAAGACCCACGGGCAGCATTCGTGGCATGGCCACAGGCAGCTTTTTCGATGACATGGCCACAGGCAGAATTTCGTGACATGACCACGGGAAGCATTTCGTGACATGACCATGGGCAAGCATTTATGGCGTGACCAGGGCAGCATTTATAACGTGCCCACAGGCAGCTTTTTCGGGACATGACCACGGGCAGCATTTCGCGACATGGCCACGGGCAGCATTTCATGGAATGGCTCTGGGCAGCATTCCGTGACATGACCCGCGGGCAACATTTTTTGTGACATGGCCATGGGCAACATTTCATGATGACATGACCCACGGGCAGCATTTATTGACATGGCCACAGGCAGCATTTATTGACATGACCCGCGGCAACATTCGCGAAATGGCCACCGAGACAACATTCATTGACATAGCCACTGGGTACCATTCGTGACAAGACCACAGGCGGCATTTCGTGACATGGCCACAGGCAGCTTTCGTGAAGACATGACCACGGAAGCATTTCGTGACATGGCCCGGGCAACATTCGTGACAGTATTACACGGGCAGAATTCGTGACATGACCACGGGCAAAACATTTCGTGGCGTGACCAGGGGCAGCATTTTTATGGCGATGCCCGTTACAGCCATTTAAATGTGCATGACTACAGGCAGCGTTTAAGTGACATGGCCATGGGCGGCATTTCGTGACATGGCCACGAGCAAGCATTCGTGACATGACTACGGGCATGCATTTCGCGACATGGCCACTGGTATGCATTCGTGTGTGACCAGGGCGGCATTTTATAACGATGCCCATGGGCAGTTCATTTCATAACGTGACCACGGGACGGCATGTCGTGACATGTATTACAGACGGCGATTTAGTGGAATGGCTATGGGCAGCATTCCGTGTTATGACCACGGACAACATTTTAAATGACATGGCTACGGGCAAAAATTCGTGACATGGCCACTGGCAACATTTTGTGTCATGAACACGGGCAACATTTCGTGACATGGCCACAGGCAGCTTTTAAAGTGACATAATGGGCAGCATTTAAAGTGACTTGTAATGCAGATTTTCGATTTCGCGACAAGACCATGGGCAGCATTTCGTGACATGGCCTCTGCAGCATTCCGTGACATGACCACGGGGAAGCATTCGACATGGCCACGGGCAAAATTTCATGACATGACCACGGGCGTGCATTTAGGTGTGACATAACCAGGGCAGCATTTTTTAACGCGCGCCCACGTGCAGCGTTCGTTACATGACCACAGGCAGCATTTAAGTGACATGGCCATGGGCAGCATTTCGATGACATATTACGAGCATCGTTTTCGTGACATGATGCGGGCATGCATTCAGCGACCGCGACCATGAATATGCATTTAAATGCGTGACCAGGGGCAGCATTTTATGCTTGATGTCCGCGGGCAGCATTTAGATGTCATGACCACGGGGCAGCATTCCGTGACATGGAACCAGCCAACATTCGTGACATGGTCACGGGCAGCATTCAGCGAAATATTACGGGCAACATTCGTGACATGTACGGTACCGATGCGTGACAAGACCACGGGCAGCATTCGTGACATGGCCACAGGCAGTCCGTGACATTACCACGGGGAAGCATTTACGTGACATGGCCCGCGAGCATGCATTCGTGACATAACTACGGGCATGCATTTTTGCAACATGGCCATGGGTATGCATTTAAATGCGTGACCAGGGCAGCATATATAATCGCGGACCAAAGGGGGGTTAAATTTAAGTAAAACCAGCACGGGCAGCATTTCATGCGCGTGACCATGGGCTGCATTTCGTGACATGACCAAGGGCGGCATTTAAAACGTTTATATTGCGGGCGGCTTTTCATGATATGGATTACGGGCAGCATTTTTGTGACATGACCAAAGGCATGCATTTCGAGACATGACCGGCCAGCATTTCATTACATATTACAGGCAGCATTTTGTGACATGGCCCGCGGGCATCATTTAAATGACATGTCAAGGGCATGCATTTCGTGAAATGGCCATGGGCATGATTTAAATGACATATGACCATGGGCATGCATTTCATGACTTTATGACCATGGTCATTCATTTTGTTAACGTGACCAGAACGTTTTGTAACATGCCCAATGGCAGCATTTAAATACGCGTGACCACTGGCAGCATTTAAGTGCAGCATTCCGATGAGATAACCACAGGCAGCATTCCTGACATGGCCATGGGCAACATTTCGTGACATGGCCGGGCAGCATTTCGTCATGACCACGGGTAGCATTTTTGTGACATGGCCACGGGCAACATTTCGCGACATATTATGGGCAGCATTTTGTGACATGGCCTCGGGTAGCATTTCCTGATATGACCACAGGCATGCATTTTGTGACATTACCAAGGCCAGCATTTCGTGACATGGCCACGGGCAGCTTTTGTTACATGGCCACGGGCAGCATTTAATATGGCCCAGGGCAGCATTTTGTGACATATTACGGGCATGCATTTATGACATAATGGGGCATGATTTTTGTGACCTGACCACGGGCATACATTTAAATGAAACGTGACCAGTTGCAGCATTTTATGCGATGCCCACAGGCAGCATTTTCATAACGTGACCATGGGCAGAATTCGTGACATGGCCACGGGCGGCTTCGTGACATGGCCACAGGCATGCATTTCAGGTTTTATGACCACGGCCAGCATTCGTTACATGGCCAAGGGCATGATTTTTCATGACTGAGACCGTGGGCGCGCGTTTGATGTCACCAGGGCAGCATTTTATCGCGTGCCACGGCAGCATTTAAATAATATGACCACGGGCGGGAATTCGTTGACATGTACACGGACAGCATTTCGTGAAATAGCCCGCGGGCAACATTCGTGACGCGACCACGGGCAGCATTTAAGTGACATAGCCCGCAGACAGCATTCGATGAAATATTACGGGCAAAAGCATTCCGTGGCTGCGACCCACGGGCAGCATTCGTGATGACATGGCCATGGGCAACATTTCGTGACATGGCCACGGGCAGCATTTTCTGTCATGACCACTGGCAGCATTTTGTGACATGGCCACTGGCGGCATTTTGTGACATGACCACAGGCATGCATTTAGTGTTATGAACCACGGGAATGCATTTAAAGTGACTGACCACGGACATGCATTTTTGTGACATGACCCTGGACAGCGTTTCACGTGGCCCACGGGCAGCATTTCGTGACATAGCCAAGGGCATTTTTTACTGACATGGCCACAGACATGCAATTCGTGACATGACCCGCGGGCAGCATTTCGTAACCCCGCGAGCTGCATTTAAATGACTTTATGTACAGACGGCATTTCATGACATGGCCCGCGGGCAGCATTTCGTGACATGGCCACAGGCAACATTTCGTGACATGACCATGGGCATGCATTTAGTGCCATGACCCGCGGGCATGCATTCGTGACATGACCATGGGCTGCATTTTAATTAACGTGACCATGCCAGCATTTCATCGCGTGACCACGGGCAACATTCGTTAACATGAACATGGGCAGCGATTCGTTGACATGTACAGGCAGCTTTTTCAATAGCATATTGCGGGCAGCATTTCGTGACATGACCAAGGCATGCATTTGAGACACAACCAGGGCAGCATTTAGTTACATATTTACGGGCAGCATTTGACATGGCCACTGGCATCATTCCCTGACATGGCCACGGTATGCATTCGTTGACATGGCCAAGGGCATGATTTTCATGGTATGACCACGGGCATGCATTTTCGAAAATGCCCACGGGCATGCGATACGTGGCGTGACCAGGGGGGGGCAATTTGTAAGGTGCCCAAAAGCAGCATTTAAATAATGTGACCACTGGCAGCATTTTAATGACATAATCCACAGGCAACATTTTGAGACATGACCACGGGCAGCATTCGTGACTTGACCACGGGCAGCATTTAGATGACATGGCCATGAAGACAACATTTCATGACATGACCACGGGCAGCATTCGTGACATGGCCACAGGTAGCATTTCGTGACATGTACCCCGGGAACATTTATTCAAATGGCCGCGGGCAACATTCATGACATGGCCACTGGTACCATTCGTGACAAGAAGTACGGCAGCATTTATGACATGGCGGCCACAGGCAACTTTCCGTGACATGACCACGGGGGGAAGCATTTCGTGATATATTTGGACAACATTCGTTGACATGGCCCGCAGGCGGGATTTCGTGACATGACCACGGGCAAGCATTTACGTGGCGGTGACCAGGGCAGCATTTTTTTATGCGATGCCCACGTGCAGCATTTCGTAACATGACTACAGGCAGCATTTATTGACATGGCCATGGGCAGCATTTCGTGACATAGCCCACGAGCAAACATTCGTGACATGACTCTGGACATGCATTTCGCGACATGGCCACTGGTATGCATTTAAGTAATGTGACCAGGGGCAACTTGATTTATAACGTGCCATGGGCAGCATTTCATAACGTGACCACGGGCAGCATGTCGTGACATGGCCCTGGGCAACATTTAGATGGAATGGCTATGGGCAGCATCCGTGACATGACCACGGGCAACATTTAAAATGACATGGCTACAGGCAAAATTTTCGTGACATGGCCACTGGCAACATTTTGTGTCATGAACACAGGCAGCATTTCGTGACATGGCCACAAGGCAGCTTTTTCGTGACATGGCCGCGAGGCAGCATTTAGTGACACTTACGGGTACCATTCGTGTGACAAGACCCGCGGGCAGCATTTCGTGACATGGCCTCATGCAGCATTCGTGACATGACCACGGGGAAGCGGTCGTGCGATATGGCCACGGACAAAATTTCATGACATGACCACGGTATGCATTTAAGTGACATAACCAGGGGCAGCATTTAATAGTTAACCGTTCTGCAGCATTCGTAACATGACCACAGGCAGCATTTTAGTGAGACATGGCCATGGGCAGCATTTAAGTGACATGGCCACGAGCATGCATTCGGATATATGACTCGCGGGCATGCATTCCAGCGACACGACCATGAGTATGCATTCGTAATGCGTGACCAGGGGCAGCGATTTGTAACGGTCCCCACGGGCAGCATTTCGTTAATCATGACCCGCGGGCAGCATTCCGTGACATGGAATAACCAGCATTTAAAGTGACATAGTCCGCGGGCAACATTCGCGAAATGGCCCCGGGCAACATTCGATATTGCCCACCAGATTACCGATTAGTGACAAAGACCCGCGGGCAGCATTCGTGACATGGCCCACGAGCATGCATTCGTGACATAACTCTGGCATGCATTTTTGCAACATGGCCATGGGTATGCATTTAAATAACGTGACCAGGGGCAACATATAATAACGTGACCAAAGGGGGGTTCGTTAAAATGAGCACGGGCAGCATTTCTTAACGTGACCATGGGCTGCATTTCGTTGACATGACCAAGGGCAGCATTTCGTGACATAGCCGGGCAGCTTTTCATGATATATTACGGGCAGCATTTTGTGACATGACCAAAGGCATGCATTTGAGACATGACCCACGACCAGCATTTCATTACATGGCCACAGGCAGCATTTTGTGACATAATACGGGCATCATTCGTGAACATGTCCCAAGGGCATGCATTCGTTTTATAGCCATGGGCATGATTTTTAAGTGAACATGACCATGGGCATGCATTTCATGACATGACCATGGTCATTCATTTTTTGTGGCGTGACCAGGGGAACATTTTATGTACATGCCCAATGGCAGCATTTAAATAACGTGACCACTGGCAGCATTTGCGTTACAGCATTCGATTGAGATAACCACAGGCAGCATTCCCTGACATGGCCATAGACGCATTTCGTGACATGGCCACGGGCAACATTTAGATGTCATGACCACAGGTAGCATTTTTGTGACATGGCCACTTGCAACATTTCGCGACATAGCCATGGGCAGCATTTTGTGACATGGCCTCGGGTAGCATTCGTGATATGACCACAGGCATGCATTTTTTTGTGACATTACCAAAGGCCAGCATTTAGTGACATTACCAAGGCCAGCATTTCGTGACATATTACCCGCAGGCACGTTACATATTACAGACGGCATTTAAGTGATATGGCCACAGGCACTTGCATTTTGTGACATAACCACGGGCATGCATTCGTTGACATACGGCAGGGCATGATTTTTTGTGACCTGACCACGGGCATGCATTTAAGTGGGCGTGACCAGTTGCAGCATTTTGTAGCGTGCTTACAGGCAACATTTCATCGCGATGACCATGGGCAGAATTCCTATTACGGCCACGGGCAACTTCGTGATACGGCCACAGGCATGCATTTCCGGGGACATGACCACGGCCAGCATTCGTTACATGGCTAAGGCATGATTTTCATGACCGACCGTGGGCATGCATTCGTGACGTGATGGGGCAGCATTTTTATCGCGTGCTTACGGCAGCATTTAAAAATATGACCACGGGAATTCGTGACATATTAGACGGCAGCATTTAGATGAAATGGCCACGGGCAGCATTCGATGACATGACCACGGGCAGCATTTCGTGACATAGCCACGGGCAGCATTTAGATGAAATATTGCGGGCAACATTCAGTAACATGACCAGACGGCATTTTACGGCATGGCCATAATGGGCATGGGCAACATTTGACATGGCCACGCGCATTTTGTGACATGACCACTGGCAACATTTGTGACATGGCCACTGGCAGCATTTGTGACATGACCACAGGCATGCATTTCGGTGATGATACGGGCAATGCATTTCGTGACTTGACACGGACATGCATTTTTGTGACATGACCACTGGGCATGCATTTTGTTCGCGGTATTACGGGCAGCATTTCGTTCATGGCAAAGAGACATTTGTGATGGCCCTGAACATACAATTCGTGACATGGCCACGGGCAGCGATTTCGTAACACAGCCACGAGCTGCAATTCATTAATATTACGGGCAGCATTCATGACATGGCCCGCGGCAGCATTTTCGTGACATGTACAGGCAGCATTCGTGACATGACCATGGGCATGCATTTAGTGACATGACCACGGGCATGCATTCGTGTTTGTGACCATGGGCTGCATTTAACGGACCATGGCCAGCATTTCATAACGCATGACCATGGGCGGCATTTAAATAACATGAACATGGGCGGCGATGACTGACATGGCAGCAAACGCAGACGGCACCGTGATACGGCCACCGGCAGTATTCATTGACATGACCAAAGCATGCATTCAGGGACACCGACCCGCAGACAGCATTTCGTTACACGGCCACGGGCAGCATTTGTGTTATGGCCACTGGCATCATTCCTGACATGGCCCGCGTATGCATTCGTGACATATTAAAGGCATGATTTTCATGACATGACCACGGGCATCATTTTCATTAAATGCCCACGGGCATGCATTATGTGACGTGACCAGGGCAGCAATTGTAAAGTGCCCAAAGGGCAACATTGGTAATGTACCACTGGCAGCATTTTGTGACAATCCCACAGGCAACATTTTGAGACATGACCACGGGCAACATTCATTGACTTGACCACGGACGGCATTCGTGATGGCCATAGGCAACATTTCATGACATGGCCTCCAGGTAGCATTCGTGGTATGACCACACAGACATACATTCGAGACACACCACGGCCAGCATTTCGCAATGACCCGCGGGTAGCATTTGTGACATGACCAGGGCAGCATTTTGTGACATGGCCACAGGCAGCTTTTCGTGATATGGCCGCAGGCAGCATTTCGTGAACATGACCACAAGCATGCATTTGAGACATGACCACGGCCAGCATTTTGTTACGCATGACCACAGGCATGCATTTGAGACATGACCACAGCCAGAAATTTAAATGCTAACATGACCACGGGTAGCATTTTTGTGACATGACCAAGGGCAGCATTTAAATAACATGATAATCGGGCAGAATTCGTGACATAGCCTGGGCAGCATTTCGTGAAATGGCCACTGGGCAGCATTCCGTGAAACATGACCCGCAGGCAGCATTCATTGACATGGCCATGGGCAACATTTCATGACATAGCCACGGGCAACATTTTTGTGACATGAACAGGCAGCTTTCATGACATGACTTTGGGCAGGATTTAGTGACATGGCCCACTGGCGGCATTTTAGTGATATGGTCAAGACAGCATTCATGACATGACCTAAGGCATGCATTTCGAGACATGACCACGGCAACATTTTGTTACATGGCCACGGGCAGCCTCGTGACATGGCTCTGGGCATCATTTCTGACATGGCCGCGGGAATGCATTTCATGACATGGCCAAGGGCATGATTTTAAATGACATGACCACGGGCATGCTTTTCTTGACATGACCACGGGCATGCGATACGTGATGTGACCAGGGGCAGCATTTTGTAACGTGCCCAAGGGCAGCTTTAAATGACATGGCCACGGGCAGCATTTTTTCATGACCACTGGCAGCATTTTGTGACATGGCCACTGGCGGCATTTTGTGACATGACCACAGGCATGCATTTCGTGACATGACCACGGGAATGCATTCGTGACTTGACTATGGACATGCATTTTGTGACATGACCACGGGCAGCATTCGTGACATGGCCAAGGGGAGCATTTTGTGACATGGCCACAGACATTCTGTTCATTGACATGGCCACGGCATTCATTAATGGCTCTGACCCTGAGCTGCATTTAAATGTAACAACCGGGCAGCGATCATGACATAAACCGGGCAGCATTTCGTGACATGGCCACAGGCATTGGTTCGTGACATGACCATGGGCATGCATTTCATGCCATGACCATGGGCATACATTTCGTGAACATGACCATGGGCTGCATTTATTAGCGTGACCATGGCCAGCATTCATAACGCCACTGCGGGCAGCATTAAATTAACATGAACATGGGCATTGTGACGCCAGCCACGGGCAGCTTTGTGACATGGAAGCGACGGCGTTGGTGACATGACCAAGGCATGCATTTAGAGACACGACGACCGGGCAGCGTTCGTTACACGGCCACCCGGCATTTCGACATGGCCACTGGCATCATTCCTGACATGTGCGGGTATGCATTTCGTGACGCAAAGACGAAGACATAATTTTCATGACATGATAGCAGACATGCATTTTCGATGAAAATGCCCACGGGCATGCGATGCGTGACGATGACCAAGGGCAACAATTTGTAAGGTGCCAGGGGGCATTCGATAATGTTAATTCCTGCAGCAGCATTTATGACATGTCCCTGGCAGCATTTTGAGACATGACCACGGGCAGCATTCCGTGACTTGACCACGGGCAGCATTTCGTGACATGGCCATAGGCAACATTTCATGACATAGCCTCGGTAAGAATTTATTGACTTGACCCTGGACATCACATTTCGAGACATGACCGACCAGCAGCATTTAAATTAACATGACCACGGGTGGCATTTTTAGTGACATGACCAAGGGGCATTTTGTGACATGGCCCACAGGCAGCTGTTCGTGATATGGCCACGGACAGCATTTCGATGAACATTCCACAGGCATGCATTTCGAGACATGAACACGGCCAGCATTTTGTTACATGACCACAGGCATGCACTGGTGACATGACCACAGCCAACAATTCGTGAATACGACCACGGTAGCGATTTTGTGACATGACCAAGGGCAGCATTTCATATCATGACAATGGGCGGGAATTTCGTGAGCATGGCCACCGGGCAGCATTTCGCGTGAAATGGCCACGGGCAGCATTCCGTTGATTACGACCACGGGCAGCATTCGTGACGCGGCCATGGGCAACATTTCATGACATGGCCACGGGCACATTTTTTGACATGAACACAGGCGGCTTTTCGCTGACATGACCATGGGCAGGATTTAGGTGACATGGCCACTGGCAGCATTTCAGGATATGGTCAGGGCAGCATTTCATGACATGACCTAAGGCATGCATTTCGAGACATGACCACCGGCAGCATTTTGTTACATGGCCACGGGCAGCATTTCGTGACATGGTTCTGAAACATCATTTCAGTGACATGACCACGGGCAGCATTGTTATTAAAGCCAATGGCAGCATTTCGGTGACATGACCACGGGCAGCTTTTTTCGTGACATACCACGGACGGCATTCGTGACATGACCAAAGGCATGCATTTCGGACCTGACACTTTACCACGGGCAGCATTTCGTTTAACGGCCACGGGCAGCATTTCGTGACATGGCCACTGGCATCATTTCCCTGACATGGCCCGGGTATGCATTTCGTGATTACGGCCAAGGGCATGATTTTCGCCACATGACCACGGGCATGCATTTTCGCGGAAAATGCCCACGGGCATGCATTACATGACGTGACCAGGGCAGCAATTTGTAAGGTGCCAAAGGCAGCATTGCGTAATGTGACCACTGGCAGCATTTTGTGACATGTCCACAGGCAGCATTTTGAGACATGACCACGGGCAGCATTCCGGACTTGACCATGGGCAGCATTTCGTGACATGGCCATGGGCAACATTTCATGACATGGCCTCAGGTAGCATTCGTGACATGACCACAGACATACATTTCGAGACATGACCACGGCCAGCATTTCGTAACATGACCACGGGTAGCATTTTGTGACATGACCAAGGGCAGCATTTTGTGACATGGCCACGGGCAGCTTTTCGTGGATATGGGCCATCGGCAGCATTTCGCGACATGACCACGGGCAGCATTTCGATGACAGCGCGGGCAGCATTTCGACATGGCTACCCGGGCAGCTTTTCGTGACATACGGCCACGGGCAGCATTTCGTGACATGACCAAAGGCATGCATTTCGAGACACGACCACGGGCAGCATTTCGTTACACGGCCACGGGCAGCATTTCGTGACATGGCCACTGGCATCATTTCCTGACATGGCCACGGGTATGCATTTCGTGACATGGCCAAGGGCATGATTTTCATGACATGACCACGGGCATGCATTTCGTGAAAATGCCCACGGGCATGCATTACGTGGACGTGACCAGGGCAGCACTTTAAGGGTGCCCAAGGGCAGGATTTCGTAATGTGACCACTGGCAGCATTTTGTGACATGTCCACAGGCAGCATTTTGAGACATGACCACGGGCAGCATTCCGTGACTTGACCATGGGCAGCATTTCGTGACATGGCCATGGGCAACATTTCATGACATGGCCTCAGGTAGCATTTCGTGACATGACCACAGACATGCATTACGTGACATGACCAGGGGCAGCAATTTGTAAGGTGCCCAAGGGCAGCATTTCGTAATGTGACCACTGGCAGCATTTTGTGACATGTCCACAGGCAGCATTTTGAGACATGACCACGGGCAGCATTTCGTAACATGACCACGGGTAGCATTTTGTGACATGACCAAGGGCAGCATTTTGTGACATGGCCACGGGCAGCATTTCGTTACATGGCCACGGGCAGCATTTCGTGACATGACCACGGGCAGCATTTCGTGACATAGCCACGGGCAGCATTTCGTGACATGACCACAGGCATGCACTTCGAGACATGACCACAGCCAGCAATTTCGTAACATGACCACGGGTAGCATTTTGTGACATGACCAAGGGCAGCATTTCATAACATGACAATGGGCAGAATTTCGTGACATGGCCACGGGCAGCATTTCGTGAAATGGCCACGGGCAGCATTCCGTGACATGACCACGGGCAGCATTTCGTGACATGGCCATGGGCAACATTTCATGACATGGCCACGGGCAGCATTTTGTGACATGAACACGGGCAGCTTTTCATGACATGACCATGGGCAGGATTTAGTGACATGGCCACTGGCAGCATTTCGTGATATGGTCAAGGGCAGCATTTCATGACATGACCTAAGGCATGCATTTCGAGACATGACCACCGGCAGCATTTTGTTACATGGTCACGGGCAGCATTTCGTGACATGGCTACGGGCATCATTTCCTGACATGGCCACGGGTATGCATTTCATGACATGGCCAAGGGCATGATTTTCGTGACATGACCACAGGCATGCTTTTCTTGACATGACCACGGGCATGCATTACGTGATGTGACCAGGGGCAGCATTTTGTAACGTGCCCAAGGGCAGCTTTTCGTGACATGGCCACGGGCAGCATTTCATGACATGACCAAAGGCATGCATTTCGAGACATGACCACGGGCAGCATTTCGTTACATGGCCACGGGCAGCATTTCGTGACATGACCACTGGCATCATTTCCTGACATGGCCACGGGTATGCATTTCGTGACATGGCCAAGGGCATGATTTTCGTGACCTGACCACGGCCATGCATTTCATGACGTGACCAGTTGCAGCATTTTGTAACGTGCCCACAGGCAGCATTTCATAACGTGACCATGGGCAGCATTTCGTGACATGGCCACGGGTAGTTTTTCGTGACATGGCCACAGGCATGCATTTCGAGACATGACCACGGCCAGCATTTCGTTACATGGCCGAGGGCATGATTCTCATGATCTGACCGTGGGCATGCATTTCGTGACATGACCAGGGGCAGCATTTTATAACGTGCCCACGGGCAGCATTTCGTAAACATGACCACAGGCAGAATTTCGTGACATGGCCACGGGCAGCATTTCGTGAAATGGCCACGGCAGCATTTCGTTACATGGCCACGGGCAGCATTTCGTGACATGACCACGGGCAGCATTTCGTGACATAGCCACGGGCAGCATTTTGTGAAATGGCCACGGGCAGCATTTCATAACGTCACCACGGGCAGCATTTCGTAACATGAACATGGGCAGCATTTCGTGACATGGCCACGGGCAGCTTTTCGTGACATGGCCACGGGCAGCATTTCGTGACATGACCAAAGGCATGCATTTCGAGACACGACCACGGGCAGCATTTCGTTACACGGCCACGGGCAGCATTTCGTGACATGGCCACTGGCATCATTTCCTGACATGGCCACGGGTATGCATTTCGTGACATGGCCAAGGGCATGATTTTCATGACATGACCACGGGCATGCATTTCGTGAAAATGCCCACGGGCATGCATTACGTGACGTGACCAGGGGCAGCAATTTGTAAGGTGCCCAAGGGCAGCATTTCGTAATGTGACCACTGGCAGCATTTTGTGACATGTCCACAGGCAGCATTTTGAGACATGACCATGGGCAGCATTCCGTGACTTGACCACGGGCAGCATTTCGTGACATGGCCATGGGCAACATTTCATGACATGGCCTCAGGTAGCATTTCGTGACATGACCACAGACATACATTTCGAGACATGACCACGGCCAGCATTTCGTAACATGACCACGGGTAGCATTTTGTGACATGACCAAGGGCAGCATTTTGTGACATGGCCACAGGCAGCTCTTCGTGATATGGCCACGGGCAGCATTTAATGATTATGACCACAGGCATGCATTTCGAGACATGACCACGGCCAGCATTTTGTTACATGACCACAGGCATGCATTTCGAGACATGACCACAGCCAGCAATTTCGTAACATGACCACGGGTAGCATTTTGTGACATGACCAAGGGCAGCATTTCGTAACATGACAATGGGCAGAATTTCGTGACATGGCCACGGGCAGCATTTCGTGAAATGGCCACGGCAGCATTCGCGTGACATGACCCACGGGCAGCATTTCGTGACATGGCCAAGGGCAGCATTTTGTGACATGAACACGGGCAGCTTTTCATGACATGACCATGGGCAGGATTTCGTGACATGGCCACTGGCAGCATTTCGTGATATGGTCAAGGGCAGCATTTCATGACATGACCAAAGGCATGCATTTCGAGACATGACCACCGGCAGCATTTTGTTACATGGCCACGGGCAGCATTTCGTGACATGGCTACGGGCATCATTTCCTGACATGGCCACGGGTATGCATTTCATGACATGGCCAAGGGCATGATTTTCGTGACATGACCACGGGCATGCTTTTCTTGACATGACCACGGGCATGCATTACGTGACGTGACCAGGGGCAGCATTTTGTAACGTGCCCAAGGGCAGCTTTTCGTGAAATGGCCACGGGCAGCATTTCATGACATGACCAAAGGCATGCATTTCGAGACATGACCACGGGCAGCATTTCGTTACATGGCCACGGGTATGCATTTCGTGACATGGCCAAGGGCATGATTTTCGTGACCTGACCACGGGCATGCATTTCATGACGTGACCAGTTGCAGCATTTTGTAACGTGCCCACAGGCAGCATTTCATAACGTGACCATGGGCAGCATTTCGTGACATGGCCACGGGTAGTTTTTCGTGACATGGCCACAGGCATGCATTTCGAGACATGACCACGGCCAGCATTTCGTTACATGGCCGAGGGCATGATTCTCATGACCTGACCGTGGGCATGCATTTCGTGACATGACCAGGGGCAGCATTTTATAACGTGCCCACGGGCAGCATTTCGTAACATGACCACGGGCAGAATTTCGTGACATGGCCACGGGCAGCATTTCGTGAAATGGCCACGGCAGCATTTCGTTACATGGCCACGGGCAGCATTTCGTGACATGACCACGGGCAGCATTTCGTGACATAGCCACGGGCAGCATTTCGTGAAATGGCCACGGGCAGCATTCCATAACATGACCACGGGCAGCATTTCGTGAAATGGCCATGGCTAACATCTCGTGACATGGCCACAGGCAGCATTTTGTGTCATGACCACGGGCAGCATTTTGTGACATGGCCACAGGCATGCATTTCGTGACATGACCACGGGCATGCGTTTCGTGACTTGACTACGGACATGCATTTTGTGACATGGCCACGGGCAGCATTTCGTGTTTCCATGGCCAATGAAGCTGCATTTCAAACATGGCCATCGGCAGCATTTCATGACATGGCCACGGGCAGCATTTCGTGACATGGCCACAGGCAGCTTTTCGTGACATGGCCATGGGCAGCATTTTGTGACATGACCAAAGGCATGCATTTCGAGACACGACCACGGGCAGCATTTCGTTACATGGCCATGGGCAGCATTTCGTGACATGGCCACTGGCATCATTTCCTGACATGGCCACGGGTATGCATTTCATGACATGGCCAAGGGCATGATTTTCATGACATGACCACGGGCATGCATTTCGTGACATACCCACGGGCATGCATTACGTGACGTGACCAGGGGCAGCATTTTGTAAGGTGCCCAAGGGCAGCATTTCGTAACGTGACCACTGGCAGCATTTTGTGACATGTCCACGGGCAGCATTTTGAGACATGACCACGGGCAGCATTCCGTGACTTGACCACGGGCAGCATTTCGAGACATGACCACGGCCAGCATTTCGTGACATGACCACAGGCATGCATTTCGAGACATGACCACGGCCAGCATTTTGTTACATGACCACAGGCATGCATTAGGTAACATGACCACGGGGTAGCATTTTTTTGTGACATGACCAAGGCAGCATTTCATGACATGGCCTCAGGTAGCATTTCGACATGACCACAGACATGCATTTCGAGACATGACCAGGCCAGCATTTTGTTACATGACCACAGGCATCCATTTCGAGACATGACCACAGCCAGAAATTTAACATGACCATCGGGTAGCATTTTGTGACATGACCAAGGGCAGCATTTCGTAACATGACAATGGGCAGAATTTTGTGACATGGCCACGGGCAGCATTTCGTGAAATGGCCACGGGCAGCATTCCGTGACATGACCACGGGCAGCATTTCGTGACATGGCCATGGGCAACATTTCGTGACATGGCCACGGGCAGCATTTTGTGACATGAACACGGGCAGCTTTTCATGACATGACCATGGGCAGGATTTTGTGACATGGCCACTGGCAGCATTTCGTGATATGGTCAAGGGCAGCATTTCATGACATGACCAAAGGCATGCATTTCGAGACATGACCACCGCAGCATTTTGTTACATGGCCACGGGCAGCATTTCGTGACATGGCTAACTCATCATTTCCCGACATGGCTGACGGGTATGCATTTCGTGACATACGCCAAGGGCATGATTTTCTTTGACATGACCACGGGCATGCTTTTCTTGACATGACCACGGGCATGCATTAAACGTGACCAGGGGCAGCATTTTGTAACGCGGCCCAAGGGCAGATTTCCGTGACATGGCCACCGGCAGCATTTCGCGATGACATGACCAAAGGCATGCATTTCGAGACATGGCCACCGGCAGCATTTCGTTACATGGCCCTGGGCAGCATTTTGTGACATGGCCACTGGCATCATTTCCTGACATGGCCAATGGTATGCATTCGTGACACGGCCAAGGGCATGATTTTCGTGACCTGACCACGGGCATGCATTTCGTGATGTGACCAGTTGCAGCATTTCGTAACGTTACCTTGGCCAGCATTTTTCGACATGGCCACGGGTAACTTTTTCGTGACATGGCCACAGGCATGCATTTCGAAGACATGACCACGCCAGCATTTCCTTATTACATGGCGAGGGCATGATTCTCATGAACCCGACCGGTGGGCATGCATTTCGGACGTGACCAGGGGCAGCATTTTATAACGCGATGCCGGGCAGCATTTAATGAATATGACCACGGGCAGAATTTCGTGACATGGCCACGGGCAGCATTTCGGTGAAATGGCCATGGGCAGCATTTCGTGAAATGGCCACGGGCAGCATTTCGTGAAATGGCCACGGGCAGCATTTCGTGACATGGCCACGGGCAGCATTTCGTGAAATGGCCACGGGCAGCATTCCGTAACATGACCACGGGCAGCATTTCGTGACATGGCCATGGGCAACATTTCGCGGACATGACCACGGGCATGCATTTCGTGACTTGACTACGGACATGCATTTTGTGACATGACCACGGGCAGCATTTCGTTACGTGGCCATGGGCAGCATTTCATGACATGGCCAAGGGGAGGATTTTGTGACATGGCCACAGACATGCAATTAAAGTGATATACGGCCACGGGCAGCATTTCGTGGAACACGACCACGAGCTGCATTTCGTAACATGGCCACGGGCAGCATTTCATGACATATTACGGGCAGCATTTCGCACATGGGCCACAGGCAGCATTTCGTAAACATGACCATGGGCATGCATTTCGTGCCATGACCACGGGCATGCATTTCGTGACATGACCATGGGCTGCATTTCGTAACGTGACCACGGCCAGCATTTCATAACGTGACCACGGGCAGCATTTCGTAACATGAACATGGGCAGCATTTCGTGACATGGCCACGGGCAGCTTTTCGTGACATGGCCACGGGCAGCATTTCGTGACATGACCACAGGCATGCATTTCGAGACATGACCACGGCCAGCATTTCGTTACATGACCACAGGCATGCATTTCGGTTATGACCACAGCCAGCAATTCGTAAATATGACCACGGGTAGCATTTTGTGACATGACCAAGGGCAGCATTTCGTAACATGACAATGGGCAGAATTTTGTGACATGGCCACGGGCAGCATTTCGTGAAATGGCCACGGGCAGCATTCCGTGACATGACCACGGGCAACATTTTCGTGACATGGCCACGAGCAGCATTCGTGACATCAACATCGGTAGCATTCATGACATGACCACGGGCATGCATTTTGTGATATGACTACGGACATGCATTTCGTGACATGACCACGGGAATCATTTCATTACATGGCCACGGGTAGCATTTCGTGACATGGCCACAGGCATGCATTTCATGATATGGCCATGGGTATGCATTTCCTGACGTGACCAGGGGCAGCATTTTGTAACGTGCCCACGGGCAGCAGTTCGTAACGTAACCACGGGCAGCAATATGTGACATGACCACGGGCAACATTTCGTGACATGGCCATTGGCAGATTTTTGTGTCATGACCACGGGCAGCATTTCGTGACATGGCCACAGGCAGCATTGCGTGACATGGCCACGGGCAACATTTCGCGAAATGGCCACGGGCAGCATTTCGTAACATGGCCACGGGTACCATTTCGTGACAAGGCCACGGGCAGCATTTCGTGACATGGCCACAGGCAGCTTTCCGTGACATGGCCACTGCCAACATTTCGTGTCATGACCACGGGCAGCATTTCACGACATGGCCACTGGTATGCATTTCGTAATGTGACCAGGGGCAGCATTTTGTAACATGCCCACGGGCAGCATTTCGTGACATGACCACGGGCAGCATTTCGTGACATGGCCACGGGCAGGATTTCGTGGAATGGCTACGGGCAGCATTCCGTGACATGACCACGGGCAACATTTCGTGACATGGCCACGGGCAACATTTCGCGGACATGGCCACGGGCAACATTTCGTGATTATGGCCACTGCCAACATTTCGTGTCATGACCACGGGCAGCATTTCGTGACATGGCCACGGGCAGCATTTGGCGACATGGCCACAGGCAGCATTTCGTGACATGGCCACGGGTACCATTTCGTGACAAGGCCACGGGCAGCATTTCGTGACATGACCACAGGCATGCATTTCGTGACATGACCACAGGCAGCATTTCGTTACATGGCCACCGGCATGCATTTCGTGACATGACTATGGGCATGCATTTCACGACATGGCCATGGGCAGCATTTCGTTACATTTCCACTGGCATGCATTTCGTGAAATGGCCACGGGCAGCATTCCGTGACATGACCACGAGTAGCATTTCGTTACATGGCCATGGGCAACTTTTCGTGACATGGAACCGGGCAGCATTTCGTGACATGAACACGGGTAGCATTTGGTGACGACCACGGACAGCATTAAGTGACATGGCCACTGGCAGCATTTTGTGAAATTTCCACAGGCATGCATTTCGTGAAATGGCCACTGGCAGCATTTCGTCACATTTCCACGGGCATGCATTTCGTGAAATGGCCACGGGCAGCATTCAGTGACATGACCACGGGCAACATTTCGTGACATGGCCACGGGCAGCATTTCGTGACGTCAACACGGGTAGCATTTCATGACATGACCACGGGCATGCATTTTGTGATATGACTACGGACATGCATTTCGTGACATGACCACGGGAATCATTTCATTACATGGCCACGGGTAGCATTTCGTGACATGGCCACAGGCATGCATTTCATGATATGGCCACGGGTATGCATTTAAATAGCGTGACCAGGGCAGCATATTCTAACGTGCCCACGGGCAGCAGTTCGTAACGTAACCACGGGCAGCAATATCTGACATGACCACGGGCAGCATTTCGTGACATGGCCAAGGAGAGCATTTTGTGACATGGCCACGAGCAAGCATTTCGTGACATGACTACGGGTATGCATTTCGCGACATGGCCACTGGTATGCATTTCGTAATGTGACCAGGGGCAGCATTTTTTGTAACGATGCCCACGGGCAGTATTCGTGATATGACCACGGGCAGCATTTCGTGACATGGCCACAGGCAGCATTTCATGGAATGGCTACGGGCAGCATTCGTGACATGACCACGGGCAACATTTCCGTGACATGGCCACTGCCAACATTTCGTCATCATGACCACGGGCAGCATTTCGTGACATGGCACGGGCAGCATTTGGCGATTATGGCCACAGGCAGCATTTCGTGACATGGCCACGGGTACCATTTCGTGACAAGGCCACGGGCAGCATTTCGTGACATGACCACAGGCATGCATTTCATGACATGACTACGGATATGCATTTCGTGACATGACCACGGGCAGCATTTCGTTACATGGCCACTGGCATGCATTTCGTGACATGACTATGGGCATGCATTTCACGTCATGGCCATGGGCAGCATTTCGTTACATTTCCCCTGGCATGCATTTCGTGAAATGGCCACGGGCAGCATTCAGTGACATGACCACGAGTAGCATTTCGTTACATGGCCATGGGCAACATTTCGTGACATGGAACCGGGCAGCATTTCGTGACATGAACACGGGTAGCATTTGGTGACGACCACGGACAGCATTAAGTGACATGGCCACTGGCACCATTTTGTGAAATTTCCACAGGCATGCATTTCATGAAATGGCCACTGGCAGCATTTCGTCACATTTCCACGGGCATGCATTTCGTGAAATGGCCACGGGCAGCATTCCGTGACATGACCACGGGCAACATTTCGTGACATGGCCACGGGCAGCATTTCGTGACATCAACACGGGTAGCATTTCATGACATGACCACGGGCATGCATTTTGTGATATGACTACGGACATGCATTTCGTGACATGACCACGGGAATCATTTCATTACATGGCCAAGGGTAGCATTTCGTGACATGGCCACAGGCATGCATTTCATGATATGGCCACGGGTATGCATTTCGTGACGTGACCAGGGGCAGCATTTTGTAACGTGCCCACGGGCAGCAGTTCGTAACGTAACCACGGGCAGCAATATCTGACATGACCACGGGCAGCAATTCGTGACATGGCCACGGGCAGCATTTCGTAACATGGCCACGGGCTGCATTTCGTTACATGGCCACGGGCAGCATTTCGTGACATGGCCACAGGCAGCATTTCGTGACATTACCAAGGGCAGCATTTCGTGACATGACAACGGGTAGCATTTCGTAACGTGACCACAGGCAGCATTTCGTGACATGGCCACAGGCAGCATTTCGTGATATGACCACGGACATGCATTTCGTAACGTGACCACGGGCTGCATTTCATAACATGACCACGGGCAGCAATTCGTAACGTGACCATGGGCAGCATTTTGTAACGTGCCCAAGGGCAGCATTTCGTAACAATATCACTGGCAGCATTTCGTGATATGGCAACGGGCAGCATTTCGTGACATGGCCACAGGCAGCATTCCGTGACATGACCACGGGCAGCATTTCGTGACATGGCCATGGGCAACATTTCGTGACATGGCTATTGGCAGCATTTCGTGACATGGCCACAGGCAGCATTTCGTGACATGGCCACGGGCAACATTTCGCGAAATGGCCACGGGAAGCATTTCGTGACATGGCCACGGGTACCATTTCGTGACAAGGCCAAGGGCAGCATTTCGTGACATGGCCACAGGCAGCTTTCCGTGACATGACCACGGGAAGCATTTCGTGAGATGGCCACGGGCAACATTTCGTGACATGGCCTCATGCAGCATTCCGTGACATGACCACGGGAAGCATTCGTTACATGGCCACGGGCAAAATTTCATGACATGACCACGGGCATGCATTTCGTGACGTAACCAGGGGCAGCATTTTGTAACGTGCCCACGTGCAGCATTTCGTAACATGACCACAGGCAGCATTTCGTGACATGGCCATGGGCAGCATTTCGTGACATGGCCACGAGCATGCATTTCGTGACATGACTGCGGGCATGCATTTCGCGACACGGCCATGAGTATGCATTTCGTAACGTGACCAGGGGCAGCATTTTGTAACGTGTCCACGGGGAGCATTTCGTAACGTGACCACGGGCAGCATTTCGTGACATGGCCACGGGCAGCATTTCGTGCAATGGCCACGGGCAGCATTCCGTGACATGACCACGGCCAGCATTTCGTGACATGGCCATGGGCAACATTTTGTGACATGGCCATGGGCAGCATTCCGTGACATAACCACGGGCAATATTTCGTGACATGGCCACGGGCAACATTTCGTGACATGGCCACGGGCAACATTTCGTGTCATGAACACGGGCAAAATTTCGTGGAATGGCCATGGGCAGCATTCCGTGACATGACCACGGCCAGCATTTCGTGACATGGCCATGGGCAACATTTCGTGGAATGGCCACGGGCAGCATTTCGTGACATGGCCACGGGCAGCATTCCGTGCCATGACCACGGGCAGCATTTCGTGACATGGCCACGGGAAACATTTCGTGACATGGCCATTGGCAGCATTTCGTGTCATGACCACGGGCAGCATTTCGTGACATGGCCACGGGAAGCATTTCGTGGAATGGCCACGGGCAGCATTCCGTGACATGACCACTGCCAGCATTTCGTGACATGGCCATGGGCAACATTTTGTGACATGGCCACGGGCAACATTTCGTGTCATGACCACGGGCAGCATTTCGTGACATGGCCACAGGCAGCATTTTGTGGAATGGCCACGGGCAGCATTCCGTGACATGACCACGGCCAGCATTTCGTGACATGGCCATGGGCAACATTTCGTGACATGGCCATGGGCAGCATTTTGTGACATGACCACAGGCAACCTTTTGTAACATGCTCAAGGAAAACATTTCGTAACATTACCAATGGCAGCATTTCGTGATATGGCTATTGGCAGCATTTTTTTCATGACCACGGGCAGCATTCCGTGACATGGAACCAGCCAGCATTTCGTGACATGGTCACGGGCAACATTTCTCGAAATGGCCACGGGCAGCATTTCGTGACATGGAAACGGGTACCATTGCGTGACAAGGCCACGAGCAGCATTTCGTGACATGGCCACAGGCAGCTTTCCGTGACATTACCACGGGAAGCATTTCGTGACATGGCCACGAGCATGCATTTCGTGACATGACTACGCGCATGCATTTCGCGACATGGCCATGGGTATGCATTTCGTAACGTGACCAGGGGCAGCATTTTGTAACGTGACCACAGGCAGAATTTCATGACATGACCAAGGGCAGCATTTCGTGACATGGCCACGGCAGCATTTCGTGACATGACCACAGGCATGCATTTCGTGACATGACCATGGGCAGCATATAGTAATGTGACCAAAGGGGGTATTTCGTAACGTGACCACGGGCAGCATTTCGTAACGTGACCATGGGCTGCATTTCGTGACATGACCAAGGGCAGCATTTCGTGACATGGCCACGGGCAGCTTTTCATGATATGGCCACGGGCAGCATTTTGTGACATGACCAAAGGCATGCATTTCGAGACATGACCACGGCCAGCATTTCATTACATGGCCACAGGCAGCATTTTGTGACATGGCCACGGGCATCATTTCGTGACATGTCCAAGGGCATGCATTTCGTGACATGGCCATGGGCATGATTTTCGTGACATGACCATGGGCATGCATTTCATGACATGACCATGGTCATTCATTTCGTGACGTGACCAGGGGAACATTTTGTAACATGCCCAATGGCAGCATTTCATAACGTGACCACTGGCAGCATTTCGTGCAGCATTCCGTGAGATAACCACAGGCAGCATTCCGTGACATGGCCATGGGCAACATTTCGTGACATGGCCACGGGCAGCATTTCGTGTCATGACCACGGGTAGCATTTTGTGACATGGCCACGGGCAACATTTCGCGACATGGCCATGGGCAGCATTTTGTGACATGGCCTCGGGTAGCATTTCGTGATATGACCACAGGCATGCATTTTGTGACATTACCAAGGCCAGCATTTCGTGACATGGCCACGGGCAGCTTTTTGTTACATGGCCACGGGCAGCATTTCGTGATATGGCCACGGGCAGCATTTTGTGACATGGCCACGGGCATGCATTTCGTGACATGGCCAAGGGCATGATTTTTGTGACCTGACCACGGGCATGCATTTCGTGACGTGACCAGTTGCAGCATTTTGTAACGTGCCCACAGGCAGCATTTCATAACGTGACCATGGGCAGAATTTCGTGACATGGCCACGGGCAGCTTTTCGTGACATAGCCACAGGCATGCATTTCGGGACATGACCACGGCCAGCATTTCGTTACATGGCCAAGGGCATGATTTTCATGACCTGACCGTGGGCATGCATTTCGTAACGTGACCAGGGGCAGCATTTTATAACGTGCCCAAGGGCAGCATTTTGTAACATGACCACGGGCATAATTTCGTGACATGGCCACGGGCAGCATTTCGTGAAATGGCCACGGGCAGCATTTGGTTACATGGCCACGGGCAGCATTTCATGACATGACCACGGGCAGCATTTCGTGACATAGCCACGGGCAGCATTTCGTGAAATGGCCACGGGCAGCATTCCGTAACATGACCACGGGCAGCATTTCGTGACATGGCCATGGGCAACATTTCGTGACATGGCCTCGGGCAGCATTTTGTGTCATGACCACTGGCAGCATTTTGTGACATGGCCACTGGCAGCATTTTGTGACATGACCACAGGCATGCATTTCGTGACATGACCACGGGAATGCATTTCGTGACTTGACTACGGACATGCATTTTGTGACATGACCACGGGCAGCATTTCGTTACGTGGCCACGGGCAGCATTTCGTGACATGGCCAAGGGGAGCATTTTGTGACATGGCCACAGACATGCAATTCGTGACATGGCCACGGGCAGCATTTCGTAACATGGCCACGAGCTGCATTTCGTAACATGGCCACGGGCAGCATTTCGTGACATGGCCACGGGCAGCATTTCGTGACATGGCCACAGGCAGCATTTCGTTACATGACCATGGGCATGCATTTCGTGCCATGACCACGGGCATGCATTTCGTGACATGACCATGGGCTGCATTTCATAACGTGACCACGGCCAGCATTTCATAACGTGACCACGGGCAGCATTTCGTAACATGAACATGGGCAGCATTTCATGACATGGCCACGGGCAGCTTTTCGTGACATGGCCACGGGCAGCATTTCGTGACATGAACACGGGTAGCATTTGGTGACGACCACGGACAGCATTAAGTGACATGGCCACTGGCAGCATTTTGTGAAATTTCCACAGGCATGCATTTCGTGAAATGGCCACTGGCAGCATTTCGTCCACATTTCGGCATGCATTTCGCGAAATGGCCACGGCAGCATTCCATGACATGACCATGGGCAACATTTCTGACATGGCCACGGGCAGCATTTCGTGACATCAACACGGGTAGCATTTCATGACATGACCACGGGCATGCATTTTGTGATATGACTACGGACATGCATTTCGTGACATGACCACGGGAATCATTTCATTACATGGCCACGGGTAGCATTTCGTGACATGGCCACAGGCATGCATTTCATGATATGGCCACAGGGAAGGCATTTCGTGACGTGACCAGGGGCAGCATTTTGTAACGTGCCCACGGGCAGCAGTTCGTAACGTAACCACGGGCAGCAATATCTGACATGACCACGGGCAGCATTTCGTGACATGGCCAAGGAGAGCATTTTGTGACATGTCCACGGGCACGCAATTCGTGACATGGCCACGGGCAGCATTTCGTAACATGGCCACGGGCTGCATTTCGTTACATGGCCACGGGCAGCATTTCGTGACATGGCCACAGGCAGCATTTCGTGACATTACCAAGGGCAGCAATTCGTGACATGACAACGGGTAGCATTTCTTAACGTGACCACAGGCAGCATTTCGTGACATGGCCACAGGCAGCATTTCGTGATATGACCACGGACATGCATTTAAATGAATAACGGACCACGGGCTGCATTTCATAACATGACCACGGGCAGCAATTCGTAACGTGACCATGGGCAGCATTTTGTAACGTGCCCAAGGGCAGCATTTCGTGACATGGCTACGGGCATCATTTCCTGACATGGCCACGAGTATGCATTTCGTGACATGGCCAAGGGCATGATTTTCTTGACATGACCACGGGCATGCTTTTTTGACATGACCACGGGCATGCATTACGCGGTGACCAGGGGCAGCATTTTTAACGTGCCCAAGGGCAGCTTTTCGTGACATGGCCACGGGCAGCATTTCGTGACATCACCAAAGGCATGCATTTCGAGACATGACCACGGGCAGCATTTCGTTACATGGCCACGGGCAGCATTTTGTGACATGGCCACTGGCATCATTTCCTAACATGGCCACGGCATGCATTTCGTGACATGGCCAAGGGCATGATTTTCGTGACCTGACCACGGGCATGCATTTCGATGTGACCAGTTGCAGCATTTTGTAACGCGTGCCCACAGGCAGCATTTCATAACGCGACCTTGGCCAGCATTTCGTGAGATGGCCACGGGTAGCTTTTCGTGACATGGCCACAGGCATGCATTTCGAGACATGACCACGGCCAGCATTTCTGTTACATGGCCGAGGGCATGATTCTCATGACCTGACCGTGGGCATGCATTTCGCGGACGTGACCAGGGCAGCATTTTATAACGCGCCCACGGGCAGCATTTCGAACATGACCACGGGCAGAATTTCGGACATGGCCACGGGCAGCATTTCGTGAAATGGCCATGGGCAGCATTTCGTGAAATGGCCTCGGGCAGCATTTCGTTACATACCACGGGCAGCATTTCAGACATGGCCACGGGCAGCATTTTCGTGAAATGGCCACGGCAGCATTCCGTAACATGACCACGGGCAGCATTTCGTGACATGGCCATGGGCAACATTTCGTGACATGGCCACGGGCAGCATTTTGTGTCATGACCACGGGCAGCATTTTGTAACATGGCCACTGGCATGCATTTCGTGACTTGACTACGGACATGCATTTTGTGACATGACCATGGGCAGCATTTCGTTACGTGGCCATGGGCAGCATTTCGTGACATGGCCAAGGGGAGGATTTTGTGACATGGCCACAGACATGCAATTCGTGACATGGCCATCGGCAGCATTTCGTGAATATGGCCAATGAGCTGCATTTAAATAAACATGGCCACGGGCAGCATTTTGTGACATGGCCACTGGCATCATTTCCTGACATGGCCACGGGTATGCATTTCGTGACATGGCCAAGGGCATGATTTTCGTGACCTGACCACGGGCATGCATTTCGTGATGTGACCAGTTGCAGCATTTTGTAACGTGCCCACAGGCAGCATTTCATAACGTGACCTTGGCCAGCATTTCGTGAGATGGCCACGGGTAACTTTTCGTGACATGGCCACAGGCATGCATTTCGAGACATGACCACGGCCAGCATTTCGTTACATGGCCGAGGGCATGATTCTCATGACCTGACCGTGGGCATGCATTTCGTGACGTGACCAGGGGCAGCATTTTATAACGCGGCCCACGGGCAGCATTTCGTAATATGACCACGGGCAGAATTTCGCGACATGGCCACGGGCAGCATTTTAAGAAATGGCCATGGGCAGCATTCGTGAAATGGCCTCGGGCAGCATTTCGTTACATGGCCACGGGCAGCATTTTCGTGACATGGCCACGGGCAGCATTTCGCGGCCAATGGCCACGGGCAGCATTCCGTAACATGACCACGGGCAGCATTTCGTGACATGGCCATGGGCAACATTTCGTGACATGGCCACGGGCAGCATTTTGTGTCATGACCACGGGCAGCATTTTGTAACATGGCCACTGGCATGCATTTCGTGACTTGACTACGGACATGCATTTTGTGACATGACCATGGGCAGCATTTCGTTACGTGGGGCCATGGGCAGCATTTCGTGATACGGCCAAGGGAGGATTTTGTGACATGGCCACAGACATGCAATTCGCGACATGGCCACGGGCAGCATTTAAATGTCACCGCCACGAGCTGCATTTAAGTAACATGGCCACGGGCAGCATTTCATGACATGGCCACGGGCAGCATTTCGCGACATGGCCATTGCAGGCGGCATTTTCGAACATGACCATGGGCATGCATTGCGTGCCATGACCACGGGCATGCATTTCGCGGAATATGACCCATGGGCTGCATTTCGTAACGTGACCACGGCCAGCATTTCATAACGTGACCACGGGCAGCATTGTGAACATGAACATGGGCGCATTTCGTGACATGGCCATCGGCAGTTTTTTCGCGTGATTACGGCCAATGGGCAGCCATTCGTGACATGACCACAGGCATGCATTTCTCGGAGACATGACCACGGCCAGCATTTCGTTATACATGACCACAGGCATGCATTTCGGCGACATGACCACAGCCAGCAATTTCGTAACATGACCACGGGTAGCATTTTGTGACATGACCAAGGGCAGCATTTCGTAACATGACAATGGGCAGAATTTTCGACATGGCCATGGGCAGCATTTTGTGAAATGGCCACGGGCAGCATTCCGCGACATGATTACATCGGCAACATTTTGTGACATGGCCATGAGCAGCATTTCTTGACATCAACACGGGTAGCATTTCATGACATGACCACGGACATGCATTTTGTGATATGACTACGGACATGCATTTCGTGACATGACCACGGGATCATTTCATTACATGGCCACGGGTAGCATTTCGTGACATGGCCACAGGCATGCATTTCATGATATGGCCATGGGTATGCATTTTGACGTGACCAGGGCAGCATTTTGTAACGTGCCCACGGGCAGCAGCGTGCGCGTAACCACGGGCAGCATATATGACATGACCACGGGCAACATTTCGCGATTATGGCCATTGGCAGATTTTTTCGTGTCATGACCACGGGCAGCATTTCGTGACATGGCCACAGGCAGCATTTCGTGACATGGCCACGGGCAACATTTCGCAAAAAATGGCCACGGGCAGCATTTCGTAACATGGCCACGGGTACCATTTCTCGCGGACAAGGCCACAGGCAGCATTTCGCGACATGGCCACAGGCAGCTTTCCGTGACATGGCCATTTCGCCAACATTTCGTGTCATGACCACCGGCAGCATTTAGCGACATGGCCACTGGTATGCATTTCGTGAATGTGACCAGGGGCAGCATTTTTGTAACATGCCCACGGGCAGCATTTCATGACATGACCACGGGCAGCATTTCGTGACATGGCCACGGGCAGCATTTCGTGGAATGGCTACGGGCAGCATTCCGTGACATGACCACGGGCAACATTTCGTGACATGGCCACGGGCAACATTTCGTGACATGGCCACGGGCAACATTTCGTGACATGGCCACTGCCAACATTTCGTGTCATGACCACGGGCAGCATTTCGTGACATGGCCACGGGCAGCATTTGGCGACATGGCCACGGGCAGCATTTCGTGACATGGCCACGGGTACCATTTCGTGACAAGGCCACGGGCAGCATTTCGTGACATGACCACAGGCATGCATTTCATGACATGACTACGGATATGCATTTCGTGACATGACCACAGGCAGCATTTCGTTACATGGCCACCGGCATGCATTTCGTGACATGACTATGGGCATGCATTTCACGACATGGCCATGGGCAGCATTTCGTTACATTTCCACTGGCATGCATTTCGTGAAATGGCCACGGGCAGCATTCCGTGACATGACCACGAGTAGCATTTCGTTACATGGCCATGGGCAACTTTTCGTGACATGGAACCGGGCAGCATTTCGTGACATGAACACGGGTAGCATTTGGTGACTAATTACGGACAGCATTAAGTGACATGGCCACTGGCAGCATTTTTTGTGACATTTCCACAGGCATGCATTTCGCGAAATGGCCACTGGCAGCATTTCGTCACAATTCCACGGGCATGCATTTCGTGAAATGGCCACGGCAGCATTCAGTGACATGACCACGGGCAACATTTCGCGACATGGCCAATGGCAGCATTTCATGACGCCAACACGGTAGCATTTCATGACATGACCACGGGCATGCATTTTGTGATATGACTACGGACATGCATTTCGTGACATGACCACGGAATCATTTCATTACATGGCCACGGTAGCATTTCGCGACATGGCCACAGGCATGCATTTCATGATATGGCCAATGGTATGCATTTCGTAACGTGACCAGGGCAGCATTTTTCAACGTGCCCACGGGCAGCAGTTCGTAACGTAACCACGGGCAGCAATATCTGACATGACCACGGGCAGCATTTTCGATGACATGGCCAAGGAGAGCATTTTGTGACATGGCCACGCCAGCAAGCATTTCGTGACATGACTACGGGTATGCATTTCGCGACATGGCCACTGGTATGCATTTCGTAATGTGACCAGGGGCAGCATTTTGTAACGTGCCCACGGGCAGTATTTCGTGACATGACCACGGGCAGCATTTCGTGACATGGCCACGGGCAGCATTTCATGGAATGGCTACGGGCAGCATTCCGTGACATGACCACGGGCAACATTTCGTGACATGGCCACTGCCAACATTTCGTGTCATGACCACGGGCAGCATTTCGTGACATGGCCACGGGCAGCATTTGGCGACATGGCCACGGGCAGCATTTCGTGACATGGCCACGGGTACCATTTCGTGACAAGGCCACGGGCAGCATTTCGTGACATGACCACAGGCATGCATTTCATGACATGACTACGGATATGCATTTCGTGACATGACCACGGGCAGCATTTCGTTACATGGCCACTGGCATGCATTTCGTGACATGACTATGGGCATGCATTTCGCGACATGGCCATGGGCAGCATTTCGTTACATTTCCACTGGCATGCATTTCATGAAATGGCCACGGGCAGCATTCAGTGACATGACCACGAAAGTAGCATTTCATTATATGGCCATGGGCAACATTTCGTGACATGGAACCGGGCAGCATTTCGTGACATGAACACGGCTAGCATTTGGTGACGACCACGGACAGCATTAAGTGACATGGCCACTGGCACCATTTTGTGAAATTTCCACAGGCATGCATTTCATGAAATGGCCACTGGCAGCATTTCGTCACATTTCCACGGGCATGCATTTCGTGAAATGGCCACGGGCAGCATTCCGTGACATGACCACGGGCAACATTTCGTGACATGGCCACGGGCAGCATTTCGACATCAACACGGTAGCATTTCATGACATGACCACGGGCATGCATTTTTTGTGATATGACTACGGATTATGCATTTCGTGACATGACCACGGGAATCATTTCATTACATGGCCAAGGGTAGCATTTCGCGACATGGCCACAGGCATGCATTTCATGATATGGCCACGGGTATGCATTCGTGACGGACCAGGGGCAGCATTTTTTATAACGTGCCCACGGGCAGCAGTTCGTAACGTAACCACGGGCAGCAATATCTGACATGACCACGGACAGCATTTCGTGACATGGCCATGAGAGCATTTTGTGACATGTCCACGGGCACGCGAATTTGTGACATGGCCACGGGCAGCATTTCAGAACATGGCCACGGGCTGCATTTTCGATTATATGGCCACCGGGCAGCATTTCGCGGACATGGTCACAGGCAGCATTTCGTGACATTACCAAGGGCAGCATTTCGTGACATGACAACGGGTAGCATTTCAACGCGACCACAGGCAGCATTTCGTGACATGGCCACAGGCAGCATTTCGATATGACCACGGGGATGCATTTCATTAACGTGACCATGGCTGCATTTCATAACATGACCACGGGCAACAATTAAATAACGTGACCATGGGCAGCATTTTATAACGCGCCCAAAGGGCAGCATTTCGCGAACAATCTCACTGGCAGCATTTCGTGATATGGCAACGGGCAGCATTTCGTGACATGGCCACAGGCAGCATTCCGTGACATGACCACGGGCAGCATTTCGTGACATGGCCTTGGGCAACATTTCGTGACATGGCTATTGGCAGCATTTCGTGTCATGACCACGGGCAGCATTTCGTGACATGGCCACAGGCAGCATTTCGTGACATGGCCACGGGCAACATTTCGCGAAATGGCCACGGAAGCATTCGTCGACATGGCCACGGGTACCATTTCGTGACAAGGCCAAGGGCAGCATTTCGTGACATGGCCACAGGCAGCTTTCCGTGACATGACCACGGGAAGCATTTCGTGAGATGGCCACGGGCAACATTTCGTGACATGGCCTCATGCAGCATTCCGTGACATGACCACGGGAAGCATCGTTACATGGGGCAAAATTTCATGACATGACCACGGGCATGCATTTCGTGACGTAACCAGGGGCAGCATTTTGTAACGCGGCCTACCACGGCAGCATTCGTAAACATGACCACAGGCAGCATTTCGTGACATGGCCATGGGCAGCATTTCGTGGACATGGCCACGAGCATGCATTTCGTGACATGACTGCGGGCATGCATTCCGCGACACGGCCATGAGTATGCATTTCGTAACGTGACCAGGGGCAACGATTTTGTAAACGGTCCACGGGCAGCATTTAAATAGCGTGACCACGGGCAGCATTTCGACGGCGGCCACGGGCAGCATTTCGCAATGGCCACGGGCAGCATTCCGCGATTACGACCACGCCAGCATTTCGCGGACATGGCCATGGGCAACATTTTGTGACATGGCCACGGGCAGCATTCCGCGACATAACCATCGGGCAATATTTCGCGGACATGGCCACGGGCAACATTTCGATGACATGGCCATCGGCAACATTTTCGGTCATGAACATCGGGCAAAATTCGGTGGAATGGGCCATGGGCAGCATTCCGTGACATGACCACGGCCAGCATTTCGCAGGATACGGCTGGCCATGGGCAACATTTCGTGGAATGGCCACGGCAGCATTCGATTACGGGCCATCGGGCAGCATTCCGTGCCATGACCATCGGCAGCATTTCGCGATACATGGCCACGGAACATTTCGTGACATGGCCATTGGCAGCATTTCGTGTCATGACCACGGGCAGCATTTTCGTGACATGGCTAACGGAAGCATTTCGGAATGGCCACGCAGCATTCCGTGACATGACCACTGCCAGTATTTTCCTGATTACGGCCATGGGCAACATTTTGTGACATGGGCCACTGGCAACATTTCGCGGTCATGACCACGAGGGCAGCATTTCGCGACATGCCACAGGCAACATTTTGTGGAATGGCCACGGGCAGCATTCCGTGACATGACCACGGCCAGCATTTCGTGACATGGCCATGGGCAACATTTCGTGACATGAACACGGGAAGCATTTCGTGGAATGGCCATGGGCAGCATTTCGTGACATGGCCATGGGCAACATTTCGTGACATGGCCATGGACAGCATTTTGTGACATGACCACAGGCAACCTTTTGTAACGTGCTCAAGGGCAGCATTTCGTAACATTACCAATGGCAGCATTTCGTGATATGGCTATTGGCAGCATTTCTTGTCATGACCACGGGCAGCATTCCGTGACATGGAACCAGCCAGCATTTCGTGACATGGTCACGGGCACATTTCGCAGAAATGGCCACGGGCAGCATTTCGTGACATGGAAATGGGCGGCATTGCGATTGACAAGACCACGGGCAGCATTTCGTGACATGGGTTACAGGCAGCTTTCGCGATTAATACCCACGGGCATTCATTTTTTTACTTCACCACGGGCATGCATTTCGATACGACATGGCCACGGCCATGCATTTCAGCGAACATGACCATGGGCATGCATTTCGTAACGTGGACCAGGGGCAGCATTTTGTGCCGTGACCACAGGCAGAATTTCATGACATGACCAAAGGGCAGCATTTCGTGACATGGCCCACTGGCAGCATTTTCGTGACATGACCACAGGCATGCATTTCGTGACATGACCATGGTCATTCATATAGTAATGTGACCAAAGGGGGTATTTCAGAACGCGTGACCACGGGCAGCATTTCAATAACGTGACCATGGGCTGCATTTCCTGATATGACCAAGGGCAGCATTCGTGACATGGCCACGGGCAGCTTTTCATGATATATTACACGGGCAGCATTTCGTGACATGACCAAAGGCATGCATTTTGAGACATGACCACGGCCAGTATTTTCATTACATTGCCACAGGCGCATTTTGTGACATAGCCTCGGGTATCATTTTCGCGGACATGTCCACAGGCATGCATTTTCTCAGACATGGCCATGGGCATGATTTTCGTGATACGACAGCATTTAATGCATTAGGGCAGCATTTTGTGACCATGGTCATTCATTTCGCGGACGTGACCAGGGGAACATTTTGGTGAACATGCCACGGGCAGCATTTTCATGTCATTTTGTACCACCGGCAGCATTTATAGGCAGCATTCCGCGGAGATGTCCACAGGCAGCATTTCGTGACATGGCCACGGGCAGCTCGTGACATAGCCACAGGCATGCATTTCGGGACATGACCACGACAGCATTCGTTACATGGCCAAGAGATGATTTTCATAACCTGACCGTGAACTGCATTTGATAACGTGATGAGGGCGGCATTTACTCGCAAGGGCGGCATTGATAACTGTGACCACGGGCAGAGATTTACGTGACATGGCCACGGGCAGCATTTAAATGAAATGGCCACGGGCAACATTTACCGTTACATGTGCACGGGCATGCATTTCGTGACATGACCCACAGGCATGCATTTCGTGACATGACCATGGGCAGCATTTCGTAACATGACCCACGGGCATGCATTTCATGACATGACCATGGGCATGCATTCGTGACATGATCCCAGGCAACATTTTGTGACATGACCACGGGCAGCATTTTGTGACATGGCCACAGGCATGCATTTTGTGACATGCCACTGGCGGCCGGTGACATGACCACGGGCATGCATTTCGTGACATGACCACGGGCATGCATTTCTCTGACATGGCCACCAGCATTTAATTGACATGGCCACGGGCAGCATTTAATGACATGACCAGGGGGAAGGTTTCGTGACATGGGCATACATTTGCCATTTCGTGAGGGCCATGATTTCGAGCATAGCATTTCGTGACACATGGCCAGGGGCAGCATTTCGTGACATGACCAGGGGCAGCATTTCGTGACATGGTCTGGGCAGCATTTCGTGACATGGCCGGGGCAACATTTAAATGACCGACCACGGGCATTCATTTCGTGACATGACCATGGGCATGCATTTCCGTGACATGACCATGGGGCATGCATTTTATGACATGACCACGGGAATACATTCATTGACATGACCACGGGCGTGCATTTAGTGACGTGGCCACAGGCAGCATTTCGTGACATGGCCACGGGCGGCATTTCGTGACATGAACACGGGCATTTCGTTTCGTGACCACGGACAGCATTTTAGGACATGACCACTGGCATTTCCGTGACATGACCCAGGCCAGCATTTTGTGACATGACCACGGGCAGCATTTTGTGACATTTCCACGGGTACGCATTTGGCGAAATGGCCGCGGGCATGCATTTAATGACATGACCACGGGCAACATTCGACATGACCACGGACATGCATTTCGTGACATCAACACGGGCAGCATTTCGTGACAGACCACCGGCATGGATTTCGTGACATGATGACTATGGACATGCATTTCGTGACATGTCCATGGGCC
>JAHFZB010000405.1:0-53411 GCA_036884735.1 Huso huso
TTCATATGCAGCGCTCAGATAATTACATCGAAATTACAGGATCGTAATTACCAACTCAGAATACAGACAATGCACAGTCTCTTTTGTAATCAACCCCATACAATTAATCGACGCCTAAGAGCACGGGGATACTTTACTGAAACCACTCCAATATAGAGCAGACCAAACTATTCAATATGAATAGTAGTAGTTTACCATTAACTTCTAGCGCTTCAGCCAATTCACAGCGCCTCAGTATTACACTTAAAAAGTTACAATCCTTACCAAACAGTAGTTCCCCGACCCGTGCTCTCAGCTCACAAATCTCTCAAACCCCGGTCGCTCTCCCGCAGATTAACCCCACCTGTTTTTATACAGCTGGCCCCATTACGAATTATCACTGCAATTACTATTGAGACCAGTAGTCTCCCTGGGGTTTAAAAGGACAGTGCAACAGTAAAAATAATTTAAAAAAAAAAAATCACACAATAAAACTCAATCTTATTACATTAAAAAAAATAAACAATACATCCATTACATTTACATTACACTTGTGGTTCAATATTGCGATCAGCTTTACACATGGGGGCTTTGACCAGAGGAAAGTCCAACTTGTGCTGAATGAAATACTATATAGGTTTGCTGGGGTACATTAGAACACAAAACAGAAAGAAAATGCACCGCCATAAAAAAAAAATAAAATGTTTCGAGGAGGACAGAGTGCTTGCCTTCGTTTCTCCTGAGTCAATATGGGCAAGTTGCAGTTGTGAGACAAAGCCTTAAAATAATAAATTGGATATTGTAAAACTGGGAACAGCTGAAGAGGTGGAAGGAGATTAAGTGGGATGTGGCACAGGGGTGGCCGAGTGGTCCAGGACTGCGGTCCGCGCTGCGGGCCCCAGGGCGTTTTTCTGCTTTGCCTGACCATGGTGTTTGGGGGGCATGGAAAAGACATGCAGCTGTTGTCCATATGTCATGCCCTCCTGTGGCAGCAGCGGGCGCGGCTGAGGTTGAGGTCTGGGTCCACTGGGCGCTGGCAGGGGGGTGCCACCCCTGTTGAAGGACAGCCTGCTCCTGCCCTTCTGGTGTTTGTTGTGCCCGAAAACACAGCAGATGCATGACATTGTCAGTTTTATGTTTCAACAAAAACACAGTCACTTGTTTGTAGTAGTTGTGTAGATTGAGGTTAAAGGCTGAAAGAAAAATGCACAAACTGTATAGCGATCGAGATGTTGTCATTCTTAATGGACATCTCAACACTATGCTTTGAGGTGTAATGTCATCAGTGTCCAGTCAAGAGCCGAAACTTACCATTGAGACAGGGTGTGCTGATTCAACCGAACAGCTGGAGGGTGGTCTTCTCCATGAGCCTTGGGCTGCCCAGCACCAGCTCTCGGACTTTGGAGTAGTCGCCGAGGATAGCCACCACTGGAAGTCCTCACACCTTTGGACTTGGTGGAGGATGGGTGGAGGCGGCAGAGCTGGATGCAGATGGCCCCGACGAGTCTGCTCTGCTCAGGGCCACTGGGCAGGTCCTGAGCCCTGTACGAGCAGGCACCTGCAACCAAGCAACAGGAGTAAAAAGTTTTAGTAGTAATGGGTACATGTTTTATATTTTGGGGTTGTGTGTGGGTGTGTGAGTTTTTTTTTTTGTTTGTTTGTTTTTTTACTATTGTAATGACATTACACATGAACTAGCTCACCGTTTCAGGCTGTCTGTGCCTGGGGTGTCAGAGGAGGTGGTCTTGGTGGTCTTGAATCGCCCCTGAATCAGCCTGTCCTGGGCGACGGGCAGGGTAGGTGAGGCGCTGCTTGTCTCCCGTTGTTCAATGAACTCATCTACCTGCTGCTCCGTCAGACAGGCCAACCCACGCAGGCTCACCCACACTGCTGGCCAGGCGCTGGACACAGTGACAGCCTTAATGGCGGTGGAGACAGCGGCAGCTTCGGCAAGGCTGGAGGAGCAGGTCCCGGGACCCTGGCACCCTTCTGAAGGCAGGGCTTCTTCCATTGTTCATAACTGGAATACAACTTACATGTTACTACTTATTTGAAGAATAAAGTTGATTCATCTCTAGATATTTTTGACATATACATTCATTCTTTTTAAGTTACAATTTATTCAACAGGCAAGTACAGTTTGGAAAATAAATAAAGGGGGTGATGAATGAAGTAGTATTTCAGCTTTTAGGAATGTCAATGTGTGGTAATAAAAAAACAACTTTGAGTGTATGCAGCATTAATAATGATGATGGCTGTAAACAGACAGACACACACCAGCTACAATTCCTTTTACACTGAGATAGACTTAGAGACGAGGCACTTATCTTTACCTTTGAGCACTTTACCTTTCAAATAGTTAATGATCACTCTGTGAAGGCAAGAACAAATAAGCAGTTAATATTATAAAACGTTGCAATAGATCAAGAGCAAAAACTTACAAATACTAAACACTTGATCTCCACGAAATAGTATGCATAGCTAAATATGCAAAGCCCAATACACACGGTAATACTAGTACAACAAAAGCAATAAATTAATGATAAACGCTTGATCGACAAAATGGTAATAGCGCATAGCTAAACAACGCCGGAATATTATTATTATTATTATTATTATTATAAACGCTTGATCTCGTCGAAATGCTAATAGCGCATATCTAAACACAAAGCCGAATACTGTACACATCTAGAATTTGAGCGAGGGTAACATGGACTCTCGCCTGCCAGATTTGTTGTATATGCCCTGTTGGAAAACATGGAACAAGTATTGAATAGCAGTTTGTTACCACGAGGAATGACGGCTGTATTCATGTTATTTTTTTGAAAAGTGATTTAACATTGATTGAAAAACTGTTAGTTCCAAAAATGCAAGCACTGCTGTGATAGATGAAAGCTGCAATATGGTAGAGAAGTTAAGATTCTTTTGTGTCAAAGCAAATGGCTGGCCAGCAGCACACACGGCTGTACAAACAAGTCCTTGATCTCCAGCCCCTGACATGAAAGAAGTTTGTCTTCGGGAGTCCACTGGGGTATAAAACTAGTTAAACAGGTTTTTGCTTAGAAAATACAGCTGGTTTTATGACGGGGTCATAAAGCTAGTTTTCAATGGGACGAAGGAGCCAGGCTCTAAGACTTCAGAGAGATCCAAAGAGATAGTGCCACTGGGATCAAAGGGTCTTAGGCAAATCGGAGAGATAGGAACAAGGAAGATGACAAAAACCAGATGTATGGACCTTGTGGCACCAGGGTCTGAAGACTGCACTGAGTTCAGAGATCTTCACACTAGATCTCACACACACACACACACACACACACACACACACACACACACACACACACACACACACACACACACACACACACACACTGAATGAAATATATGGTAATAGGATAATGAGTTGTACCTTTTCTATTGGTTAAGTGTCAGAGAAAGAGGAGGAGAGAGACACCTATGCAGAAGGGTATTTAATGTCATGCAACAATTGTAAGAACGAGTATTCTGTTTGTCCTGTACCTGGGACCAGACTCCCTGCATATTTCAATAAACCTAACAACTGACTGAAGAAAAGGACTCTGTGCAGTTTCTTGAATCTACTTACTCACCATCCTCTTTTTTAAGTTACATCAGCCCCCGTGCACGTTACAATATGAATAAAATACCAAAAACAAACACAAAAAGTCTACACACCAGCTTAAAAAACAAAGTTGAAATCATAGTAAATCTTGGCAATATAGAAGTTGTCATTCGGCTAAAAAAACACACGACTAAATTAAAAGATTATACGGTCGACATACTTGGTAACAGTTTAAAAAAATAGAAAACAGCATTTAAATATGAATAAAAGACTCCAAACTGACCCTCTGTCTGCAGGCAGCTGAGAATTAGTTATTTTTTTTTGAAACACCGCCTTCCAAAGTTGAAAACAGGCTCGAGGGATTCGACACGCCAAATGTTGGAACAGTCCGCACCTATTTTGCCCAATGTTGGAACAGCCAGTTTCTATTGGCCAAATGTTGGAACAGCTCGCCCGATTGGTCGGATGTCAGAACGCCGCTCCGATTGGTCCGCCAAAGTCAGCGACTGCCCCTCCGGCCCGATTGGCCCAGAATGTTGGAACGCTTGTTCCAACATTGCCCCGAAGATCGCGAAGTCGGAGGCCGCCGACCTAAGCTGTCGTGGGAGGGCTGTTTGAACTGGTTGCGTGGATCTCGGCTCCGCTGAAACGGAATAATTCAGAATACTGACCATAATGCGTGTATGTAATGGCGAAATCAAACACAACTGAGAGATAAGTGAAGAGGGTATTTATAGTGCTAACAATTTAATTAGCTAATGTAAATTGAATGATTAATTTGGTGACGCGGGAGATTGGTGTCTGACCCTCCTCCCCGAACTTTAACTATAAATTTCATTAAATGTGTTTATATACTAAAACGCACATTTACCAGCCAACTGTTTAAAATAAATAAATAAAGAAAAACCTTTGAACAGAAATCAGTCTATATACAGGTATATTATGATTAAATAAACTGTACAAAGAAAATAAGTAACAGGATATTGAAAATAAATGTATTTATGTATCCTATAGACATAAAAGCATGCAGAAGCTTACTATGCAAAAAAAAAAAAATGGTCATAATTTACTATGCAAACGAAAAAAAATGGTCATAACTTATTATGCAAACGAAAAAATGGTCATAACTGCATTCATGCAGGCATAATTAAACACGGTAATATAAATAAATAAAGGAAATTGGGTTTACAATCATAACAGCACATAATATCAAAGAAGGAAGTGTTCTCCTAAATCACATACCTGCATGCAGTGCACTTTTTTTTTCCACACGATTTGGGCAACAGCTATACCATTGCGTGTGTCGGCTGGCACTGGGGTCGATATCTTCTGCATACCTTGCTTAAGGTATGTTACAATGGTGTCTAGGTAGGATTGTTTATAACTTTTATTTATTTATTTATTTTATGATCCTGCCTTTCAAACGCAGAGTATTTAATACATATATTTAGTAAAAGTCAATAACTGACAACTGCGTTTTTAATCTCTGCTCATTCCTTTATAGCCAGTGGCCCCTATGTCGTTATTTTGTTTAAGACGCCTTTATCTTCTGTGATAAGGCACGCCTTAATATGTTAATAATTTCTATAGCACGCGTGCCTTAATAAGCAGCATTCACATTAGTAAATACCAACTTATTTATAGTTTTAGGACGATGTTATGGGATTGTGTTAACACACGCCTTATGGCTACTTTTTAAGAACCATTAGTAATGAGGCCCTGTGGCAATGTGCCCCATCCCTGTGTGTATTCTTGTGTTTTATGTTGTATGTCGTGTGTTAATGTAGGTGTATAGATATGGCTGCACGGGATTTAAATGGGTGTGTGTAGCACGAGTTATTTAAAATGTATAATTGTATTTAGGTAATAGGATTGTAACTTCACTTCACGTGCATTTAAAGTACTTAATATGTGAACACAGGGTTTTCACAGATTAGTTCACGTGCTGGGATTCAAGTGAATAATTAATTGGTAATTGAATCCCAGCACAATTGTATATAGATGCACGTTTCATTCACTCGGGGTTGTGTGTTCAGGGCTAAGGAATGGGAGAGAATGAGAGATAAATTATAAAAAGCAATTGCTACGTGGTACATGTTTGTTTAGCATTCGTCCCTGTTTGTTAGTGTCTGTTCGTTTTGTTTATTTTGGCTAAAGTGCGTGGTCCTGTGTTTTGTTCAAACCTTTTTATTTATAATAAACCGGCGCAAGCAAGCGCCTTCATCATTTCATTTCATCCATCCTGTCTGTGTTATTCATTTCCTGGTTCTGACGTCACCACTCAGCCAGCCGTGTCACAGGCCCTATGTTTCATGACTTTGCTTTTTGTAATTCACCACGATCTGTGAGTATAGGCTCCTATTTTGTTACAAATAGCCTACGTAGAGATTCAATTTTCATTTTTCATAGTCTGTTTATAGGCTATTTTTTTGCGATGTTTATAGACATTATCAGATATGTATATCCATTTGTTGACGATATTTGCAATGTCCTCCGATGTACTGTTTTGTTTATGGATATCTAAGGATTTTTTTTGCATCTCTTTTTCTGAGATACATGTAGCGCACAGAGGACGATACATGCCTGTACAAACACTCAAAATAAAACACAATACCAATACAACAAACTATAAATCAAAGGTGCCGTGAAAAACGCAGGCCTTGCAGCAGCCCCGATCACAGTGATAGCTATGTTTTTATACTGACGCCCGCTGAGACCTGCTGGAACAGCTGATTGTTGTCAGCTGCTGCTCCACGCAGACAGGTGATCGCCCTCGGCGGAGCGCCACAGCAGTTAAACAATTAAATCAATATATTTACAACATTAACCCAAAAATACAATAAAACTACATATTTCCCATGTGTATTACCCATGTGTAGGGCTTCCGCCCTGCCACAGTAAGCATAAACCGTATTCCAGAATTGACTTCATTTTCGCCCCAGGCTTTTTTTTCCTCAGTACACATTGCTGAGATATTTTTTGCACCCTAAGCAAAACAAAATTTTGCATCCTCCCCTTTTAATATATATATATATATATATATATATATATATATATATATATATATATATATATATATATATATACAGTGCTCAAATTTGTTGGTACCCTTACAGCTCATTGAAATAATGCTTCATTCCTCCTGAAAAGTGATGAAATTAAAAGCTATTTTATCATGTATACTTGCATGCCTATGGTATGTCATAGAATAAAGCAAAGAAGCTGTGAAAAGAGATGAATTATTGCTTATTCTACAAAGATATTCTAAAATGGCCTGGACACATTTGTTGGTACCCCTTAGAAAAGATAATAAATAATTGATTATAGTGATATTTCAAACTAATTAGTTTCTTTAATTAGTATCACACATGTCTCCAATCTTGTAATCAGTCATTCAGCCTATTTAAATGGAGAAAAGTAGTCATTGTGTTGTTTGGTACCATTGTGTGCACCACACTGAACATGGACCAGAGAAAGCAAAGGAGAGAGTTGTCTGAGGAGATCAGAAAGAAAATAATAGACGAGCATGATAAAGGTAAAGGCTACAAGACCATCTCCAAGCAGTTTGATGTTCCTGTGACAACAGTTGCAAATATTATTAAGAAGTTTAAGGTCCATGGAACTGTAGCCAATCCTGGGCGTGGTCGAAGAGGAAAATCGACCCCAGAGTGAACAGAAGGATAGTGCGAATGGTAGAAAAAAAGAACCAAGGATAACTGCCAAAGAGATACAAGCTGAACTCCAAGGTGAAGGTATGTCGTTTCTGATCGCACTATCCGTCGCTTTTTTTGAGCGAAAGTGGGCTCCATGGAAGAAGACCCAGGAGGACTCCAGTTTTGAAAGAAAAACATAAAAGCCAGACTGGAATTTGCTAAAATGCATATTGACAAGCCACAATCCTGGGAGAATGTCCTTTGGACAGATGAGTCAAAACTGGAGCTTTTTGGCAAGTCACATCAGCTCTATGTTCACAGATGAAAAATGAAGCTTTCAAAGAAAAGAACACCATACCTACAGTGAAACATGGAGGCCTGTTGTTATGTTTTGGGGCTGCTTTGCTTTGCGCCTGGCACAGGGTGCCTTGAATCTGTGCAGGCACAATGAAATCTCAAGACTATCAAGGCATTCTGGAGTTTAAACGTACTGCCCAGTGTCAGAAAGCTCTGTCTCAGTCGCAGGTCATGGGTCCTCCAACAGGATAATGACCTAAAAAACACAGCTAAAAGCACCCAAGAATGGATAAGAACAAAACATTGGACTATTCTGAAGTGGCCTTCTATGAGTCCTGATCTGAATCCTATCGAACATCTATGGAAAGAGCTGAAACTTGCAGTCTGGAGAAGGCACCCATCAAACCTGAGACAGCTGGAGCAGTTTGCTCAGGAAGAGTGGGCCAAACTACCTGTTAACAGGTGCAGAAGTCTCACTGAGAGCTACAGAAAACGTTTGATTGCAGTGATTGCCTCTAAAGGTTGTGCAACAAAATATTAGGTTAGCGGTCCCATCATTTTTGTCCATGCCATTTTCATTTGTTTTCTTATTTACAATATTATGTTGAATAAAAAATCAAAAGCAAAGTCTGATTTCTATTAAATATGGAATAAACAATGGTGGATGCCAATTACTTTTATCAGTTTCAAGTTATTTCAAAGAAAATTGTGCATTCTTCGTTTTTTGTGGAGGGGTACCAACAAATTTGAGCACGTCTGTATATATATTGTAATGAACCGCTGCATTGGAAGTGAAACAAGGGGAACAGATAGGATTCCAAATGTGCTGCTTTTAATGACTGCACTAAATAAATCCCTGTTTGGGCTGGGGTTCATGCCATATCATTAAATAAAAAATAACTCCCTCGTTTCTCTGTTCTTCCTCTTCTCTTTCCTCCCCCTCTCACCGCTTGTTCTCGTTCCTCTGTTCTTCTGACTCACTCTGGGCTCTTTCACCGCTTCACAGATAGGCACTGCTTTCAGCTTTTAGCTCTGTCCCTCATAGCCTCACCCCAGTAGAGTCTACATGCTTTCTCCCGCTATGGCTGTCCCCACCCCTACTTATAGCCTCAGGCCACCCACCACACGCACACACACTCCATACGCACATGCACACACACACACACTAACGCACACACACACACACTAACGACGTGCGTTCCGTATGTATAAACGATAAACAAATGATTGTACACCAGATTATTTTTTTTTTGCATCACACAAAATTATATACAACTATATACAGCTATATACAGCTATACACAACCATAACCTGGTTATAAATGACAGTGACATCTACTGTCAGCTCTACAATGACAATATTTATGATCAATGGATTCTACCACCATGCATGAGCTTAGAGTTATGAATTACAATTGATACAGGATACGCAGGTTACTCCAAACACATCGTATTGTAAAGGGGCACCCCGAAAAGAACATGGACTGTGTCATGGACTGGGGAAGGGGTTGGGACTTTGTGCTGTACTCATAATGTGCCTATGTTGTGTGAATGAGTTTGAGCCTGTTCACCCGCTCCCTGCCTGTCAGTTCTCTGTGTGTGTGTGTATGTGAGCGGATACTGATGGGCCAATGGATGATGAGTGGGCAGAGTCAGCGTCCCAATAAGGGCCTGTTTCGCGCCAATCGGGGGGAGAGTAGTGAGAGAGAGAAGGAGAGGGAGAGAGAGAAAGTGGCTTTGAATGAAAACATGAAAACAGATTAAAATAAAACAGCAGTTGTCACTGCTTTCGCCAATACCTGTGTCAGTCTCTTCATTGGACCGCCAGAAACCCCGCGTACAGCCATCACCACAGTATTTTCATTGTACCTTATTTGTACAAAACCGCATCACTGTCTATAACTGTCTATAACGCGGTAGGTTAGTGATCATATAATTGTGCACAGCAAATCCTCTGGTGCTTTTTTCTATAGGCAGATCCTTGACTTAAGAATGAACTTTAAGAATCTTTTACCGATGTGTTATGAAAGTGCTTTAAATGACACACAACCGCTCGATGAAGTGATCTCTTTTCCTTGTTGTGTCAAGGCAATTATAAGCCGGGTAAATCAAATATTTTTTTCTGCGCCTTCAAGCGGTGTTGCCAATTTAGCTTAATTTCGTCCACGCGCCCTTTGCTTAGCAGCGGCTCAGCAACCACGAGCCTGTCCCCCCCCCCCCCCCCCCAGCGTTCCCTGCACTTCCAGGTTTAGGACTACACCCCTGCTCATGATATGGTTCTGTAACATCAGCAACATGTTTTGCAGAACAAGAAACAGTGATCTAAGATGTTGAACATTTTACGATTAAGGAAATGTTAAGTATAAAATGTAATTATGTACCGCTTTTGCCGCCTCCCTTCAATTTGCCGCCCTAGACGGCCACCTGTTCTGCCCATGTGGTTACGCCGCCCAGCGTGCCTGCTGCCATGCTTCAATTCCACGCTGTTACAAATGCAGTTTCATTCTAAATTGGAGGAGTTCCTTGATTTCACTCAGGGCTCAGTTGATGATGATTTATGTAACTGAGAACCATATTTGCTTCTCAATTACATAAATCTCACCTCATCAAAAATTACTGAAACCAAATTAGCTTTTTTTAGAACATGTTCAACAACTAACCTTTTCTGATACTATAGCCTTGGAAGTTAATCTGGTTAGAAAATACCTAAATTTGTTACTTAGACATTGTACCAAATTTCTTATACATACATCTAGCCCAGTGGTCCTCAAAGTGGTGCCAATGGGCAAATTCCTGCCGACAAAGCCAGGCCATTGTGCACACATTTGTGGCCAGTCGTAGCGTGGGAAAAATAAATAAAGCTTTTAAACACGCTTTTCAACAAAAGCGTCACAGCAGTCTGTTGACAGTGCTGCTCGCTATGCTGAGCTTGTACGTATTTCGACATATTTTTTTTTTTTTTCCTAAGGCCTCTGCGATATGATCAACCAATTAAATATCTGCATTTTCTCTGTGGTAGCCCAATCATAAGTTAGCTGGGTGGGACATAAACTGTGTCTGTTTTAGTTGCAGGTACTGACAGTAAGTTTAAACAATAGGAGAGTGAAATATCTGCCAAGTTTTACACAATGAGAAAGTGAAAGATCTGACAGCTGTCCAATTATTCATGAGCAGAGGCGAGGTGCTAATATGCCGGGTAAGCACCTCAATTTCGCCAACTGTTATTGAGAAAATAATACATTTCAGCATTTAGAATTTAATCGCCTCGTAGTCTGAACAGATTTATTCTTTGAGCCTGTCTGCATAACGACATGCCTTTAAACCCGGGATAATTCTGGTCGCTTCTTTTGCACTCTTTCTAGAGCAGCAATATCCTTTTGTAATGAGGAGAACAGAACTGAACACAATATCCTAGGTGAGGTCTTACTAATGCATTGTAAAGTTTTAAATGACTTCCTTGATTTAAATTCAACACTTTTCACAATATATCCGAGCATCTTGTTGGTACTGCACGCAGGCAAAAAAAAATGTGCATTATAAATATCATATGGGAGATACTGAAATTGAAGAAGGAATCTATGAAAAGACCTAAGAGTTGATGTTGACTCAGAAATGTCTTCATCTAGACAATGGGAAGCTATAAAAAAGGCCAACAAGATGCTCGGATATATTGTGAAAAAAAGTATTGAATTTAAATCAAGGGAAGGTAGCAAAGGTCCCACTATGTCCATTGCAATGCGTTCAAAGGGGGGGGTGGAAATAATCAACAGTGGGACCAAAGGGCAAGACTCAACCCAGCGCCACCGCTGGCAGTCTGGGCATGTGGCTACATATTTTCGACACATCATTATGAAGTCCTACCCAATAAAAATCGAGCCAATATTCATTCCCTTGTGTTGTCAGCTCTGAGGTGCCCCGCAAAAGTGATATCATGCACCAGCCTACGACCTCGGTCCCGACAAGATGTGGGAACCAATAATAGTGTTGCAGGTCGCGGAAATACTAGTGCCCCAGCGCTTCAACATCCGGACCTGTCCCCAAGTGTGCACTAGTGAGGGATCATTGTTTTGGCCCCACACTATGTCCGTGCTTGAGTGCCACATGTCCGTATATTGAGAGGGGCGGGGAGTAACATCTGCCCTTGATGGCCCAGTAACTCGCCCTCTCGGGTCACATTATGCTCCGACCCCCTTTGACTGGCATTTGTTACCATTGGAGCATTCTCCCACCAAACCCCAGCCTTGTCTCATTAATGCTACTTCCCATTTTCATATCTGTCTGTCTGTATTTGTTTTTCTTGGACGAAAAGGGGGTAAAATATTTCAGTTGAAAGGGAAAAATATTACCAATTATTTCCTTTCTTTTCTGCCATGTTTACGTATGCGGTCGAGATTGCCATTAATTTCAACAATTTTTATAGTTTGGCCAGTCTCGCCCAGAATTATTGGGTGTGGTAGCCTTCCGCCACCCCAGCTACTAGGTGACGTTTTATCAGTCCTACTGATAAGTATGCTTTGACTGTGGGTATGTCGATGTGTCTCCATGGATACAGGAGATAGCCACCTGACCTTGTGGCTGCCACGACACATTGCCCAAGAGAGCTGTCCAAATTAAGGTCTGCTCACACCCTGTGTCCACTAATGTGTGAGTTTTCACATTTCCCAAATCCACATTAACAATAGAAGGCCCCCTCCCGACCATTTTCTCCTCGCTTATCCACTTCTGATGCCCAATTGACGTCACCACGCCACACCCATCGCAGATGGGCATGACCTGGTCTTGTATCCTGGGTGTTGGCATCTAAAAACAGGTAGTGGGGAAGGAGGAGCAGAGGTTAAATATCTGTCCCATTGCTGGTATGGCAACGGGCAGGGGCAGCAACTCTACCCCAGTTGGGTGTCAACCTTGGCCTCCATGGAGGGGAGGCAAGGTTGCCCATTGGTGTCGGCAGTCCAGAAGGTCTCAGACCCGGTCCTGGTGATGGTGGGGCAGATAGAGGAGGTGGTGCTCGGCTGCTCTGTTGTGCTGGAGTGGGCACCAACCACATGGCAAAACTGCTCAACCACAAAAGCCCTCCAATCTGTAGGCTTGTTTTCTGGGCTGGGCTGAGCCAGTGCACCATGTGATCACCCAGGTTTTGTGTAACAACCCTGGGGCGTGTATCCGGGGACCCTCATGTACTCCCAGTGTGTTTCCCCGTGATGTTCAAACGGCACAGAATGGCTTGCTTTACCAGGTTGTACTGAGGGCTTTCGCATCAGTCATGGCCTGGTAGGCTGCCTGAGCCTCCCCGATCAGGCAGGATCCCAGCTGGCTTGCCTAGAACTCCTGGGCTATGATGCGGTGGTAGCCAGCTGCTCAAAAGCAACCAGGTAAGCCTCTGGGTCATCCTCCGCCATCTTTTGCGCCTCGCCTTTGGGGCTGTCATCACAGGTCCCTGGTGCCGTGGACAGTAGCGCCCAGCCTGATCCTCTAGATCAGTGCCGTGTACCGCTCCTCACTCTGTCTCTTCGCGACCTCCCGTCTGTTGTCCAGCGCCTCCAGCAGCGCTGCAAGTGATGCGTGATCCATCCCGTGTTCTGACACCACGTGTGGCAAAGTGGTTCACAGTGTGCAGGTGCAGGTGATCAATACTCAGACAAACGACGATAATCCAGGTGCAATTAAGTTTTAATTGTATAATCCAATGCCTGATGGCTAACAGCAGTAAACAATAACTATGTTAATGAAGCAATACAGCGGCGTGTATTGCTTATTTATAATCCGCGGGTTTGCCCTGAAATAATAACGTCCCGTTTCAGTTCATCCATATGTAACACATACACAAACACCAACACCAGTCCACAGTGCGTGCTCTAGTGCTTGTGGTGAATACAGTTCTTTAATGACAAAAAAGTGCAGTGTTGTTGATCCAGGTTTAGTGCTGGCCTTGGCGACAGCTCCGATCGTGTTAGCCATCCATATAATTACAAACAGTATTATTAACGACAAACAAAACAAACAAAACACTCGTTTCACAGCACAGGTTCTCCTTCTGGTCATTTAACGTAACCATTCACAAAGGAACAGATCACATCACTACGCCCCTTTTATAACATCACCCATGACCCCTTGGTCAACGAAAGTGCATCCGCCTTCAATCCGCTGGATGCCATGCCGCTTTCCCATCCGGGTCATTGGTTTTTCGTGTACCATAGCTCTGCCCCCTTTCTAGATGGCCGATTTCCACCTAACCCTTGGAATAAACTGTCGTGCCATTTAGTGCAGGGTATTCTGTTCCCTTTATGCAGCTGCCTCACAGGAAGGGAGGGAGATCTAACACCAAGAATCATTCGATCTCGGTCACACGATAGACAAAGAAAGAAAAATCATTGACTTTGTTTTCAGTTAGCCATGAAATAAGGAATCCGCCCAAAAAATTATCATGAAATTGATTTAACAAATTGCAAGTGATTAGGGATGTGATCAGCCCATAGAAGACTGAACACAACATTTATTCAAGCCTTTAGCCTTCTGGCCCTCAGCCTGACATTGCTCATCTTCCATCAATCCTACTGTTTCTACCTCAGACTGTCACTCAACAAGATGCCTTCTTGACATTTCTTACAATGAATATCCACAAATAACCTGACAGAGAACAAACAATGAAATAAGGAGAAGGCTCAGAGTGCTTTTTTGTAGGGTGCTTAATTTGCATGTTTGCAAACCACACAGAGATCATCTGTAAATTTCCATGTGAGATTTAACTTTTGTTGATAACAATCAATTGGTATCTCATTGGTTATTAATATATACTTGTTTTTTTTTAAAATACTAATCAAACATAGTTTGTTACTTAACTTTTGTACACGATTGTACCTGAAAAGTAAATGACCCAAAGTAAAGTAACTCTGGGAATAGAAGTCTTTTTCTTTGACAAGTTGCTGGGCTATTCATTTGTATTTTCATGTCAAAACCGGAGCTAAAATTGAAGGCCAACCTGGGAAATGTTGCATGCGGGAACTGTTTTATTCAACACCTGTTGTATGGCAATTAAATGACACCAATAATACCCAAACCTTACAGCCGTAGTGTTATTTTTTTTGCTGCCAACCAAAAAACATAGTTCGGACCAAATCAAAGCTTTGACCCATCAACCAATTACAAACCCAGCATTAATGGCGGGTTCTCTCTGGGGTAGAAGGAATAACCTTCTGATAAACAAAAAAGACGCCATTGATACCTGATTTGTAATTTGGGATTAGCGGGTGATTCAAAGTTTCGATTTGGTCCAGGCCATAGTCCCCCTGTTGCATTTTAATGTAGGGCTATATTCTGTATAGATACAAAGGTATATGTGCATTTACCTGCATACACACAAATGCAAATGAGCACACGGTTTTAACTCCATTAAGTGAAGAAAAGAAGTCAAATTTTTAACAAAATACATTGTAAATGTTATAGAAAGAGTCTTGCCATGTAAAGTGGAGAAAACAAACAGGCAATCCAAGACAGATGACACCATTAGAGAAACCTTGGACCTTATAAAGAAAATAGGCAAAAACAGGAAAATGGTGGAGGAAATAATTGGGGTGAAATTGGCCCCACCTTTTTACCCCAATGGTTTTGTTCATTAATTTCTCCATGGTGCCTACTTATTTACATTATTGTGTTTTTTTTTATTTATTTAGCAACACATTTATCACAGCTGATTTACAGGTGGTAAAGAGTCTCTTTACCTCCCTCCTCACCCCACTCTCTCTGTCTTGCTTTATCTAAGCAAACCGAACGGCTCCTCCCTTCCACCATTCTCTCCCCCTCTTCTATCTCCATATACATCCATCCCCTCCTGCTCTCTGTTACATCCCCATAAACTCCATCCCTCCCTCCATCTTTCCATCCAGCTCTCTTACACAGAATGGAAAAGCAACTGGGGTCTTCCTGAGTCAGACCAGATTAGCTGAGCATGTCAGTGGGAAAGAAGCATCAAGAGGGAGTGGTCTTACTGGACTAACTTGAATTCTTTGGTCTTTTTCTTCCAGCATCCAACAGAGAGCTTGGGTCCACTTGACAGCTACATCAACACAGACAGGCTTGCCACGTTCCAAGCTGACAATGGCAAGTACTGGTGCAGTGTGCCTCATTTATCAGGCAAGAACAACATTGAGGCTGCAAGTCCCATTATTGAAGAGTGGTGCAAGTTCAAGGTGCTTTATGCCTCTGAAGGAAGATCCTGCTTCAAGACAAGCAAGGCATGTACCCAGCAGAATTAACTGGGAGGCGCCAGGGATTGACCCATTATGGCAAGCAAGGCTGAGCCTGACATGTTTTGTGAATTCGAGGTCTTCATCGACGGTGGGAAAGTCATCTTGAGAGCTGACAATGGGAAGTTCCTGTCTAGAGTCTCCCGCGGTTTTAATAAGATGAACGTAGAGGCTGCCAAAACTGCTCCAGATGAATTCTGTAGTTTTGCCATCAGTAGTGGAGAACCAACAGGACCAACACCAGTAAGATGATTTTTTCACTCTTTAACCCATATTCTGATGTGATTTATATGTGCATAGGGGCCCACATTTGTCTCATCCACAGTATCTAAATACACTCATTCGTGTGTAAACAAAGTCAGAATAGCGCCTCTCTTATTGCAAGAAAGTGTGTCTACTTGCCATATGTTCTACTCTACAGGACGAAAGTTCTAAAGAAGAGGAACTCGGCACTGTAGACATTTTGTGTTCCAGTCCAGGATATGCCATTGCCCACTGTGACAGTGAGTTCCCAGGGTGGTGCTGCACAATTGGCTGCCAGGGGGGTTGGGTGGCTGGCTCAGGAAGCCTTCACTCACCATACACTGTGCAGCCCATACATTTTCTATAGCTTATATTTACCTAAAAAAAACAAAAAGTTAAGGGACAAACACCAATGAACATATTTCTAAAAAAAATAAATAAAACAAATTAAAGGAATTTCATACAAATCAGGCTTTTCAAGAATTTAGTGGCAAACAAAATAAAAAATGTAATCAATTTGGTAAAAGTGTCAGTGTTAAAGCTGTTTGCCAATTTGTATTTCAGTTTAATTTGGCAAACAAATAAAAAATGAAGAATCTGTAATTGTTTCCTTTTTATCATTTTTTATCCAATTTGCAATTTGAAAAATGGACTGGGCTGTTGGAGAATGACACACTGTTCAGAGGGTTCAAAACGCCCTGAACCTGCAGGCACCTGGGAGGCTGTGCAGGAGTTGCTTGTGCAAGGTGAACCAAGGAAACCCTAGCGTCTGCTTAAACCCTCCCAATTAATAATTTGGAAAAGCACTCTGCCAATTCTGCACCACCCACTGGGAATTCCCAATTAAAAACCTACAATGGCATAGATTTTGAAACAAGCTTACTGTCCACATTTTGCAATCCGAGTATTCCCAATTTTACCAGATATGCCACCCATGAGCCCCAAATAAACTATTTTTGATCACCTGCAGAAGCATTGAGGCTTTTTATTTCTAAAATTCCAAGGGCTGTGTATTTAAACTCTTCCTAAATATATGAAGGCACTTTTTACACAGAGAATTGTGAGGGTCTGGAACCAACTCCCCAGTAATGTTGTTGAAGCTGACACCCTGGGATCCTTCATGAAGCTGCTTTGATGAGATTCTGGGATCAATAAGTTTTTAACAACCAAACGAGCAAGATGGGCTGAATGTCCTCCTCTGCTTGTAAACTTTCTTATGTTCTTATGTTCTTATGTATTACGCATGCTGACAAAGCATGAGACGCAATGTTGGTAAGGGAGATATAATACCCTCATATGTAGAATTGCCAAACGGTCACTTTGATTGCTTTACTTTTGTAGTATTTTATTTATCCATTTTATTATTTTTAATAATTAGAAAGGAGTTTACTGCAAGCCTGACATCCCTCCCCCACACTCTACACTTTTGGCTGCTTACGCAAGAGAAACGCTAAAGTTATCGTGGGATGTCAAAGTGTTTGTTTTATTCAGGCATGTCATACATCATACATCTATGCAACTGAAATGTTTTAAATAAATGAGCAATTGAACAGAAATAGTTTTTTATACAAACATATTATGTAAGTGCAACTACAGAGAACTAATATTTATGACTAAAATGTATACTTTATTTTCAAGAGGCATTACAAGGTCTCCTGTATGCCTGGGGGATAAATCCAAAGTTCTGGTCATTTTCGTGAGAGTCATTTGAATGTCATTTAGCCCAATTTTTTACTATGTCAGCACATTTTAGACTCATGGAGGGGGGGTACAACTTGAGGGCTCGGTTTTTATAGAAGTATTTTGGTAATGAAAATATATGGTAATAACAGATCTCTTCAAAATCGCTTTCTACTACATACACTTGAAATGGTGACAGTTGCTCCCTCGCCCTCACAGAGAAATCCCAAAAAACCAGAAATTCCACCGTAGTTTACATTCATGACTGAAATGAACACTACTAATAATAGGAATATTTTAAAAAACCAAACATAAATTGGCTATAAAAGTTATCTAAGAAACTTTTGCTACTCAGTCAAATTCCAACTACCTTTGAATCAGTGCTGTTTCTGGAATGAAGGTGTCCCTTCGAAAGAGTCTGCTTGCCTGGTCCTTGTTTTACATTGACATCTTCTGTCAGCATCCCTGTCTATTCCCAAACACGCCACCCGAATGCACAACCAAGCACAGTTTTATGGAGCCGAGCAATCCCCAAGGCCCGCCTCAGCCACTCAGAGAGAGGGAAAGCCCCACACACCCTCTTCCCCACCTCTCCGTGTCATCGCCATGACTGACAGGCAGATCCCCACGAGACTGCTGCCTCTTCCTGCAGTACCACACATGTGCCAGATAGTCAGTCCAGATCTCCCTGTTACACATCCTCCCCCTCAGAATGGCACCACCGAACATTCGAAAATCCTACAACCCCATGTCTTCCCGAGAGAAAAATCTGCATTTTGATGCAGTTTCCTGCTCGCTGGACTACCCTGAAGGCATAGGGCTGCAGGGCCAAGCACCACCGCGTGATTCTGGCATTGTTATCTTTCATCCGTGAAGCCATGCTAAGGGGCATGATCCGGAATCAGGGTGAAGTGTCGCCCCAGGAGGTAGTACTGACTCGACTGCCCATTTTACCGCGCAGAGACACCTTCTTGATGGTGCTATAATTTTTTTCGCGAGAAAAGATCTTCCTGCTGATGAGAGGACCGGTGCTCACTTCCCCGCACCTCCTGAAACAACACTGCCCCGAGACTTGTCTCTGACGATCCATCTGCAGGGTGAACCTCCTACTAAAATCAGGACTGCATAGCACTGACTTGCTACACAGCCTTCGCTTCAAAGAAAGAAAGGCTCTCTGGCACAGCTCCATCCACCGAATTGTATTTGGGCAGCCTTCCGGTGAGGTCTGTCAAGGGAGCAGCGAGCGTGGAAGCTCGGGATGAACTTCCTATAATAACCCGCTAGTCCCAAGAAAGAGCGCACCTGGGTTTTGGGCATAGTGACCGCCAATCAGCCAAGGCAATCAGCAATCAGCTTAGCAATCAGCGGTCTGATCTGGCCTCTCCTACCGACACGCCCAAATACCTGACTCACTCTTCCCAATGGCACATTTATTTGGGTTAGCTTTGAGCCCTGCCTCAAGAAGGATTGCAGTACTGCCGCTATTTTACCCAGATGACTGCCAGTCCTCACTGTGGATAACCACGCCATTTATGTAAGCAGCGGCAGACTGCTCATGGGGGCCGAAAAGCATCCATCACCCACTGGAAAGTGGCTGGTGCCCCGGCAAACCCAAAGGGCATGGTCCTAAATTGGTACAACCCGAAGGGGAGTCGAAAACGCCATCCTCTCTCTGGATTCCAGGGTCAGGGCATCTGCCAGTACCCTTCGTTAAATCCAGTGTCGTCATAAAATGAGCTGTGCCAAGGCGCTCCAGCAACTTATCTACATGGGGCATGGGGTAAGCGCCAAACTTCAATTTTTCATTAACTCGCCTGAAGTCAATGCAAAATCGAAAGTTGACTCGTCCGCTTATCCACTAAAACAATCGGACTGTTCCAGTCACTTTGGGACCTCTATTACACCCAGTCTAAGCATCTCATCAATCTCCGCCTTTACTACCTGCCTTTGCAGTCAGGTATGCAGTAACGCCTTCTGGCTTAACTGGCGCCCGGCTTAACTTCAATGTGATGGTGGGCTATTCGAGTTCTCCCCGGACGGAAGAAAACACATCAGGAAACTCCCGAATCAGCCGAGCCTGACATTTCTGTGTTGGTGTCAGATTATCTGCAATCTGTCTGGATTTTCGCCAACACAGAAAGATCAGGTCCCAGGTCTAGACGCCATTCGCTTGCGCCACTAACAAAGCTTCCTGCTGCAACCAAGGCTTCAACAGGTTTACATGATAAATGTGTCGTCTGCCCGCCTCGCCCGCTGGCAGATCTCATAACCACCGCCCCAACCCAGTGTGTAACCTCAAAAGGTCTTTGCCACTTCGCCAGAAGTTTGGACTCAGAGCTGGGTAACAATAGAAGCACTTTATCCCCGGCTGAAACATGCGAACTGGGGCCCCCATGTTATATTGGGTCTCCTGTCTGTGCTGGAGCCTGCTGCAAATTGTCATGTGCCCATTTTTCCCACAGACTCAAGGTGTTTGCGCCGGTCCAACACATACCGACAGTATTGGTCAAATTGACCTACTGCTCCTCCCACACCTCTGACCAGATCGAGCACACCCAGGGTCTCCACCCATACAGCAGCTGGAATGGTGAAATCCACTCCACAAGACCGCCAGTCTGGGGTGAAATACCGAGGTCCCAATGGTCTTAATCCCAAAAGTTTACATGTTCCACGGACTAGCCAGGACATAAAGTTGGTGCCTTGGTCGGTCAGTATTTCCTTGGGGATCCCCACCCGAGAAAAACCTTCACGAGCTTGTTAGCAACAAATTTAGCAGATGCAGATCGAGGGGAATGGTCTCTGTATAATGCGTAGTATAATCCAAAATGACCAATAGGTGTGTGTATCCTGCCGCAACCTTTCTAGCGGTCCCACTATATCTATTCCAGTACGCTCAAATGGAGCTTCCACTAGGGCAATGACACCAATGGAGCTCATGGGACGGGCTCTAGGGCTAGCTTTCTGACATTCCACACAGCATTCACAAAAACGCCTGACGTCACCATCCAGCTCCAGCCAATAGAACCTGTCACGAGCCCTTGCTTTGGTCTTGTCCTTCCCAAATGACCAGAGAGGGGAATAGTGAGCAAGCTGCAGCAAATCCTCCTTAAAGGGCTAAGGAATGAGCAACTGGTGACGCACTTCCCCATCTGGGGTAATTTTTCAACACAGTACAAAAGGTCTTGATTAATTTCAAAGTGAGGGTACATGGCGGGGTGTCTGCCGTCCCACATGACCATTAACCACAGCTGCTTGGTCAAAGAGCCTGCTCAGCACGTCGTCACACCTTGCTCACGTTGGAAGTCACGGGAACGAGCTAAAAATCAGCTCCCATGGCTTCCAACTAGGGATCAGGTCGGTCCTGAGCGGGAGGCAGCCGAGCCAGACCCCGCGCTGGCCCGCGGCCTCCCCCCCCCAGACTGTTCACAAAGCGCCCCCACCTGAAACATCTCAGACTCCCTCCATTGCCAGCCCTCATTCTTAGTGGCCCGCGCTCACGCTTAGTTTTATGGGTCTAAATCCATGGCAATAGCAGTCCGGGTCACTTAAAGGGAAAGATCTCGCAAATTACTTCCTCTTTCTTATTAATAAGGAGGACGGGCTGTCACAGCAGCCAACCAATCTTTAAACTGCTTGCAGTCCCATCCCAGAAACACAGGCACTGGCAGTCAAGGACACAAACCCAATTGCACTCGTGTCACCTGTTGGCCAATTTTCAGATTCACATACATTTTGGGATAAGCACATCCCCATGAATACATTTTATATGCACTGTCATGATTCTGAGAGTTCAGATTTCATACATACTCTTTTGATTTGCTTGCACACACTCTTAAACTCAGGGAGACGTTTAGGGAGGACAGATGTTATTAACTCCTAGTGGTTCATGTTTGTGCGCTGGACCCGCAATACATCCAGATGACTTTAACAATCAAGAAATTCACACAGACTCATGTATTTGAAGTTTTACCTAATCAGAGTATGATTAGTACTCATTCGGTTTATTAACTACTAAATATTGGATTGAGTAGTTAGTCTACATCAAATCCCCCAGCTGACAGACTATCCGGCAGTCCAGTGTCTTAACAGATATCAACGTTAACATTTCAGTACATTTATATATTTGCAGGTCCATGGGCAGGCCAAGAACACATCACCCAAAGCACCCACTGTTATATTTCAGCACATTCAACTGAATGCTCGCATAATTCTAAAACATAGTGTAGATCCTTTATAGCAATGCATTCAATACATGTGAGATAAAAAATAATTGAATAAATGCTTACCCTTTAATACAAAGAAGTGCAGCGTAAATAAAAGAACAGAACTGTCTTCAAGAAGCAGATGAAACTTAGTTCAATCAGCTTAAATGTGTAAGTCTGCAGAAAATGGACCACTTTACCCCTGCCAGGTATGATTGTGTTACTCCATTATGATTACTTAGGGTTTTATAGGTTTTTTCCTTGTTGGAAAACATGAGAAGCCTCAATTAAATCCAATCATTAATCTGTTTAGACAGTTCTTAACTTTTTTACAAATAATAGTTTTCAAAAAGATCCGGCCAACTTTTCTGAATTAAGTGGAGTCATATACCAATAAATTCAAGACTTCATATTTGTCCAACTCTGAAAACATGATCTCATACCCTGTTTTTCTCGACCCCTCCTTTATCTGAATAGTTAGTGAATTAAGGTTCACAAGATCCTGGTTTATAAATGTAATATAAAAAAAAAATACTACTGTTATATGCATGCAAACACTATTTTTATATGTGTTACTGTATATATGAGAGATGTTTTAATATATGACATCATCTCTAATTGATTATATTTTGCTAAATTAAAAGTATGTGTTTTCTTAACCTCATATTGTGTTTCAATATGTTTTAATGAGTCAGTTTTGATTCCATATAAATATCTAACAGAGTATTTGACAAAAAAAGAATGCCTCATACAGTAGTCAGGGTCAATTAGTTTCATTAATTTTAAGTGGTAATAATAGTCTTGTATGTACCAGGCTCTGACCTTTATCTGATTTCGAGAGTCTGCTTGTGCAAGCAGATTTCCACAGTCCCCTGTTTTTTAAGGCTAATGTCCGTGATTAATGTGGAAAACATCATTGCAAGCACTTTTTCAGATATATGGCCTATTAATGTCTGTTATGCTATAATTTTGCATGTTGTTTCAAGATAGATTTTTTATCTGTGTTAAACCATTAATTCCATAAACCTTAAATTCCAAATCCATGACTTGCAGTTTTACTGAAGTGGAATGCGAAAAGGCCCTCCTTTCTTTCATAGCCCTTATATCTTGATAAGAGAAAGAGGCCCCTCTCTCAATGCTAGGCAGCAGTTTCTATCAAAGAAACATTTCACACAGACTCTATCTAATTCCACTAATAATATTGTTAGTTGTCATAAAGAAATATTCTTAAACAATAATACAGTGGATTAATAACAAGGTACATTATAGTATATTATTACAAACTAACACAAAGAACATAGCATAATACCTTTTATATTCTGTAATTTCATGGCTATTATAATGTCTAAAGGACTTTTTATTTAGTTGGAGAAAGAAACTGAACCAATCCTTAAACTGATTAAATTGAATGCTGTTCCGCTTCTTCAGTCCTCTATCACTACAGTAAAGTCATGAACAAGCAATAACACTCGTCAGTTTTCTTATTAGACCAAACTACTTAAAACATATTATTAATCCTATGAAATCAAATAGATCTTTTTAGTTTCAAATATCGTTCTTTCTAAAAAAGGGTTAATCATTTATTTTTACTAATTTGCAATACCTGGCCTTTGTGTCTAATTTCTATTTCCTTGACCATTATAACCTACAAACAGTGTCAGTTAGCACTAAACCTCTTTTTTAACCCTTTTATGGTTCATTGTCGGACCTGGTCCGACATTGCAATTATTCCTATCCGGTCCATTGTCGGATAAAAAAAACGGGTTTCTAGTCGTTTTTTCTCCGGAAAAAGTCGAGAAAACCATTCAATGGCCGAGTGGGAGCAACAGGGGCTGAGACAAGCCGAAATTTTTTTTTTAAAAAAGGGCATATCTCATGAATAGTCATACCTGCCCCTGGCATCTCATATGGGCGGTCATAAGAAAACAAGCTGTCTGATACTGCATCAGCGCACAGACACTATCATGGACATTTGCAGAGCTTTTTGAGATGTTATAGTTATAAAATAATGACTTGGATTGCATTATTGAGGAGTTTGGTGATAAAACGAGTGATCAGGAGATAATTGATCGGTATGTACAACTATTATTATTATTATTATTATTTATTAGCATAATGCGGAAAGCTATAGCGAACTAAAGGCTGGAGATGCCTAGTGAGTGCTTTGTTGATATGCAGGGCCTTTTAAACCTGTTTGACTGTGGGAAAAAAATACTTTTAAACAGCTGCCTAAAATTAACCGCGTGTGTGAAAATAAATTAGACCTGACGCGCCTGACACGCACTTAATAAATGGACTGCAAAGGATTAACTATAAATGGCATTATAAGATATTCTTTTAATTAATTTACTTCAGTTTAACAGTTGCTCCTAGAATTTATAATATCAATTTTATTTCTTTGGTGATTCCCTCTAAGATTTGAATGGATGGTCCAATTTATTTAAATCTAAATATAGGCCAGTATCAATACATTAAACCTTTATAGTACTATAATGACTGAACGAAGTCTGACCCCTGTCCCTCTGTTCACACAAAATCCAGCCAAAACAGCCAGAACACATTTACGCCTGGCTTTTTAGGCCCACACCACACAAAGCGGATACCATAACATGCATGTTTCTGACCTCAAAGGGCAGTTTTATTTATTTTCTAGCTGACACCCTTATCCAGGGTGACTTACAATTGCTACAAGATATCACATTATTTTTTTACATACAATTACCCATTTATACAGTTGGGTTTTTACTGGATCAATCTAGGTAAAGTGCCTTGCTCAAGAGTACAGCAGCAGTGTCCCCACCGGGGATTGAACCCATGACCCTCCGGTCAAGAGTTCAGAGCCCATGACCCCTCCGGGTCAAGAGTTCAGAGCCCTAACCACTACTCCACACTGCTGCCAGTTCATTAATTAAATACTGTAGTTGGAGGACCTAAAAATGGACACTCCATCACAGTTAATAGTAAGCAAAAGATCTGTTTCATTTTGCAAAGGTCCATCATTGCTACATAAAGACTTCTACAATAAACGATCAGTAATGCCTTCATAGTTATTTGAATGTAATTTGGTCTTTGCATGCCTATAACTCAAATAAATCAATAACCCCAGTCTGGAGCAGCTGCTTTATTTGACATTCGACAGGGAAATAGATGAAGAAGTTTTCACGCTAGTTTCTTTGGTCCAGTTTCTTTTACAAACTGTGCACTCCCCACTTTCATCCTTGCAACCAATGTAGTTGCCACAATGTGAATAGTAGATGTGAAACTGTATAGCAGTTTTCTACATGTATAAGAACATAAGAACATAAGAAAGTTTACATTATGAGAGGAGGCCATTCGCCCATCTTGCTCATTTGGTTTAAAGTAGCTTAGAGCGCCAGGTCAGACCGCTGATTGCTAAGGTGAAAGCCTGGCTGACAGGCTGGTCCCATGACCAAAACCCAGGTGCACTTTTCTTGGGACTAGCGGGCTATTATAGGAATTTCATCCTGAAGCTTCACCACACTCGCTTGACAGACCTCACCCGGAAAGGCTGCCCCAACACGGTTCAGTGGACGGAGCTGCACAGAGAGCTTTTTTCGCTTTGAAGCGAAGGCCAAAAAAAGCCAGTGCTATGCAGTCCTGATTTTAGTAGGAGGTTCACCCTGCAGACAGATGGTCAGAGACAGGTCTCGGGGCAGTGTTGTCTCAGGAGGTCCGGGGAAGTGAGCACCAAGTCCTGTATATCAGCAGGAAGCTCCTTCCCATGAGAAAAATTATAGCACGATTGGAGAAGGAGGTCTCGCAGTAAAATGGGCAGTCGAAAGTCACTCCGGTACTACCTCCTGGGGCGACACTTCACCCTGATTACGGATCATGCCCTTAGCATGGCTTCACCGGATGAAGGATAAAAAAAATGCCAGAGTCACGTGTGGTGGTACTTGGTCCTGCAGCTCTATGCCTTCAGGGTTGTCCACCGAGCAGGAAAGCTGCATCAAAAACACAGATTTTTCTCTCAGGAAGGTGTGGGGTTGTAAGATTTTCTAATGGACCAGTGGTGCCATTCTGAGGAGGGGAGGATATGTAACGAGGGAGATCTGTGCTGACTATCTGGCATGCATGGTACTGCAGGAACATAAGAACATAAGAAGAAAGTTTACAACTAGAGGGAAGCTATTCGCCCATGTTGTTCGCTTGGTTGTTAGTAGCTTATTGATCCCAGAATCTCATCAAGCAGCTTCTTTTGAAGGATCCCAGGGTGTCAGCTTCAACAACATTATTGGGGAGTTGGTTCCAGACCCTCACAACCCTCTCTGTGTAAAAAAAAGTGCCTCCTATTTTCTGTTCTGAATGCCCCTTTATCTAATTCCATTTGTGACCCCCTGGTCCTTGTTTTTTTTCCAGGTCAAAAGTACCTGGGTCGACATTGTCAATACCTTTAGGATTTTGAATGCTTGAATCAGGTCACCGCGCACTTTTCTTTGAAGGGGAAGGGTAAGGGGGGGCAGCAGCCTAGATCTGCCTGTCAGTCATGGCAGTGACACGGGAGAGGTGGGGAAGAGGGTGTTGGCTTTCCGCCTCTGAGTGGCTGAGAAGCAGGCCTTTGGGGGGGATTGCTCGGTCCATAAGTACTGGCGCTGGGTTATGCATTCGGTGGCCGTGATTGGAAACACACAGAGACGCTTTTGGCTGAGAAGGCCAGTGGTTGGAGCGATTTTAACCAAAACAGGCAAGCATGGCTGAAGAAGACAGCCAGCAATAAATAAACCATTTATTAAAACATATTGTTACATACCCGAGGGGACGTGTAGAAATAGAGGAACCTTGGCCACCCCAGTGTATAGTGCACAACAGCTGAGAACGGAGATCCCGAGCTGACCGGCTTAGCGGTAGTGGGGGGCACTGCATAAGCAGCACCTTTATTTTGTAGTTTTATTACTGTGTTTTATTTTCCTTTCATTTCACCTTTGTTTTCATTATTATTTTGAGCACCTGTGAGTGCGCCAGCCTTTAACTGTTTACCAGTATTGGTATTACTGTGGTCCTGTGTAGCGTTGTCGCTAATCAGGCCAACGGACAACAGCACCCTCTGCAGGCTAAAAAGAAAACATCAAAATAATAAAACTGGGCACGAAGTGCAGTGTTTTCAAATAAAACTTGTCTCCCGTGTGACAGTGCATACACAATTTTAAAGCTTTACAAAAGTCAGTAAAATGTTACAGTATACTTTGATACTTGCAGTTATAACAATAACATGCTATTGAAATGAATAAAAGTTCTTAGCTGCTCCATAACATAAACAGGATCTCCAGTCTTACTGACAAAATAGAAGAAAAAAGACAAGAACGAGGTGACTGTTACAATTTGTTTAACTGCAGCAAGTAAAGCACATGATCAAAAATGACTGCCTCTGCCTATTACTTATTATTTTAGATACCGTTTTTTTTTTGTTTGCTGCGTAAAAAAAAAACTTTTATGTACGTATCACCCATAAAAAAAAAGCATGCCCTGTTTTGTCAATATCTTAACATGGCTGTGTCTAAAAAGAAAAGTGCATAAAGTCAGATTAGCCTGCAGTATGCCAGAGAATATTGTATTGAAAAATCATTCAAGAGAAGTGAATATGTAAGTATAAAACGTTAATATATTTTCATATGTCATTACTGTGATGTTAAAAAAAGCTGTTCTGGGAAAATCAAATTGTTTCAATCCCAGCATGTTAAACTGTCCCCATATTATTAGCAGTCTGCTTACCTTGAGCTAATAATTTGCAGATTGTGCTTAATTGTTGTCTTTGCATGTGGACACGAAATTGAACAAGATAAGTTTACTTGTTTTTTGTCCATTTTAGTAAATATCTGTGTGTTGTTGTGTAGGGAGGGGTTTTGTTATTCCCCGTGTGCCTTGTTGATTATAGTAACACGCTGTCTGGATTCTTTCTCAGGTGTCTTTGACACATGCTGAATACACAACATGCAATTCATCATGTGATCACGGGTGCTGTTCGGTTAATTAAACAGTACAGTTAATTAGACAGTACACTTAATTGGACAGTACAGTTGTTAATTAGACAGTACGGTTCATTAGACAGTACAGTTAATTAGACAGTATGGTTCATTAGACAGTACGGGTAATTACAGTAAGTTAATTAGACAGTACAGTTAATTAGACAGTACGTTTTATCAAAGATTGTATAATTGACTCTCTATTTCTATTGTTAATATAATAACCTGAAAGTCAATTGATCATTTATGTGTCATTTAAGTATAATGACTGATTGTTCCTCAACCCTGTGTGTGTATACAGTGCCCTGGGCAGAATTAAATAAATAAGCACCGTGACATATATTTAACCCTGGTCTACACTGTGGGTTCTATTCTGCAAGGGACACAAACCTTGCAAATAGAAGCACATTTGTGCCAAATTTTCAGCTCACAAATCGATCGTGGGTGCAAATGTTGTGCTCACAGGTGATTCTGCAAACATGTGTTAGTGCTCTCCTGGGACCCTTCAACACTGCCTGATTTTTTAGGCGTGGCCGTATTAATATATATAATGGAGCAATTCTGCAAACAATTCAAACCTGTTGCGCTCAGTAAACTGTTAGACCTCACACCAAACTTTGTCTAAACCTGGCTGTGAGAGGGTAGTGGGTGGAGCTTGAGGGAAGGACCAGAAATGACAGCACACAGGAGCCGGAAATGACGTTTAGTCCTTAGAGCCCTGTACCATCAATGGTATCGGGGCAGGATTTTATTTTAACAAACAATGAAAATAGAACAGTCCAGTATTGCAAAATAGAACAAGAAAGCCACCTGGAATACCAGCAATGGTAAAACCCAGGTTTCAAATAAAAAGAGTAAACAAAAACGCTATGGGTTAAAAAACAACAACAAAGGAAACACTGGTTTCTCCGTGCTACTGCAGTGGGTTTCTCTCACCGCCTCTTGGCTCCCTTCCATGGATTAATGGTTTGTCCTGGTTTTCCTCACTGCGGTAATCCACCAAAGTTTCCCAAAGTTTTAAGTTTCCTGTGAATTACAGCAATTTGATAAAACAAAACAACAAAGCACAGCGCTGTTTTCAGTTCAGGACAGGGAGCCGGAATGGCAAAACCATACTTTTTAAACATTGCCAAGTCCCACCCCCGCAATCAGCACGCTGCCCCTCACGCCAGCCAATCGACGAGAACAGCGCAGCTGATTGCAATGATGGGACCTGAAGGCCGCAGATGGTTCCACCTTGGGCCCAGATGGCCGCCTGACCCGGAACTTCCTGACCGGTCAGAGTTCAGCCTCCTGAGCCAATCACGTCAACCCCCACACAGCGCTGCCGGTGGTCGGAGGGCAAATTACTTACATTAGGATTCCTTTCAATCCTGTCACACAGGCACACACACAGAGAGAAAAAAACAAGCTGCAGTGAGTATATGAAGTTAATAGCATTGGAAACAGTGAGGGAAACTATCAAGAAGACAATAAATGAAACAGACAGAAGGACAAGCGTGTAAACTGAATAAATTAAATGAATTAAAAATAATTCTCCTGCCGCACAGGTGGGAGGGTTTAAGTCAGCTGGGTAATCCTTGTCTCACCAGTGTGCACCAGCGACTCCTGTGGTGGTCGGGGCCTGTGAGTTGCCTGTGTTTTAGCCGGAACTGTGTTTCCTCCGACACGACAAGTCAGGTTGTAACGATCACTCTGCACAACTGAGAAGCAGTTGCACTGTCCTCCCTAAGGAGAGACTACTGGCCCTATTCCTATAGCTAAATAAGTCAGCAAGAGTGACAGACAGCAAAAGCAGGGACGTCAGAGGTGTCAATTTCAAGAACAATCAGTTTATTATTGTGAACAATAAAGTCAACAAATGAAAAAAATGAACAAATGAATGAAATGAATAATAAGAAAGGAATTCAAATAATTGCAGGTAACAGGTAAGAAATAAGATGGTACAGATAAGTATGTAGGGACAAACAGAAGGCTAAACAGATTCACAAAGTAGAAAATGAATGGTGTCCGGAGGGTCTCCAATAAACCCACACTCACAAACACAACACACACAGATAAAGACCAAGGATAAAATAAAAATAAATAGATACAGGTGGGGAAACAATTACATTTAACAGTCTCTGTGGCAATGGTGGGAGAATGACAGTAGGCCCAACAAGTCCAGTAATAGCAGGGTAATTGAAATCCATACAAAGTAACAAAAAAATACAGGAAACAAAGTATCAAATTAAAGTAGAAACAATCCAAACAAAAAAGAAATGATCTCACCCTCAAATAAGGCAGTCCAGCAAAGTGTCCCGAAATGATGGTGATTATAGAAAGTTGAAAACATTGAGTACGGTGAAATTGTTGAGACTGTCCAGTAGTGTTGAGTTGAATGGTGAACAGTTGTTTGAAAAAATCAGGAGGATCAGGAAAAATGGAGGCTGTCACACATAAAACAACAAACACTAAACAGACCTAGAAAAACAGCTAAAACTTAAACAAGTAACAGTGAAAAAAAAAGAGCAGTTTTAGACAAAGCACAGCGACGGTAAAAAAGAAAATGAACGGATGCACTGGAATTATCTAAGGATGGTAATGGATTCACTGAAATTTAAGTAGAGAAAATGCTGTAGTTAAATGGATTCCTCTGAGAAAGGGAGTCCCTCAGGGGCCTGATTAGCCAGCTTTTAATACAAGTGCTGGCTACTAAGGAGCTCTGAGATTGAGGGTGAAAATCTGAATGAGCCAATGGGGAGAGAGGATGAACAGAGGGTGGTTGCAAGGAACTATGGGAAATGAAGTTTTAACCTGGCCAGGCTACTGACCCTAATTAGCGGGACAGGTGGGTGAGACTTACACCACATTATGTAGCATGGGAATTGTTACATATTCCCCCCACACGGAGGTGCAAGGGACGAACGCCATAGTAGCGCTTTTAAATTAACAATATTGACAGTATCCTCTTTGAAATAATCTGGCTCCCCCACTTGACTTTTTAGTTGTTGGGTCCAAGTCTCTTGGTTACAAGAGCTGGCCCAAACCATTTAGGGGCAAGTTTTATGGAAAAACTTCCGGAGGCATCAGATAGGGGTGAGATCTTATCCAGACTAACTCACCTTCTTCATACTGACAGTGTGCTCTCCGGACATTGTAATTCCGAGCTTTGCCGCTTTTGAGCTTTGGACATGGATCCTCACCTCTTCGGCAATCTGCTGCTGGCGATCTAGCAGTTGGTAGGATCGTGGATGGAGCAGGAGCAACAGCGATTAATCGGGTCCAATGGGCCTCTGATGGTCCTTCCGAGCGCTAGTACTGCAGGAGAGAAGCCAGTGGTTTCATGTTTGGCGGTGTTGAGGGCGAAACGAAACCGGGTAGCCACTGATCCCACAGCTGATGGTTTTTTTCCGACGAAAGATGCAACCATGGTCTTTAAGGTGCGGTTCACGCTGTTCTGTCAGGTTGGTCTGTGGGTGGTAGCTGGTGGCTTAGTTTTTGTACTACTCCCAGGTCTTGCACACCTCTGCTTAGTAGCTGGCTCGTGAACTGAGGTCCACGGTCTGAAAGAATGTGTTGCGGTGTTCCCCATCGAGTGAATATTTTGCGCCAAAATGTTCACAATTTTGGTGGTCTTACTGTCCCGCAATGGAAACAGCTCAACCCACTTTGTGAAGTAATCAACAGTGACCAGGATGTAAGTGTTACCTTTTTTTTTTACTTCTTGGGAAAGGTCCCATTAGGTCCAGACCCAGCATCTCTCCGGCTCCCTTCACAGTAGTGGACTGGAGTTGACCTGCAGGTTTGGTGTTGGACGGTTTGTACTTCTGGCAGGTTTGACACCCTTTATGTGGTGCCATGTATCTTTACGGATGGAGGGGCCACCATGCAACCTCCAACATGCGCAACAGGGTCTTCTTATCCTGCCCAGGTGACCTCCCAAAGGGTTGTCATGGTAGTGGTGGAGGAAGGAATCCGGCCAGCTGTTCCGGAATAACCAGCTGGTATCGGAATCCTTGTTTAGGAATGGGCACCAGCGATACACAAGTCCCCTGCTGTTGGATGAAGGAGATGCGGTTATCATTGGCAGTATTGGAAGCAATGTCATTGATGATGTCAGAGATAGCTGGTCTTTTGACCGAGCGGCCTAATCTGGTCCATGGTGGTGGGAAGATCCATGCTACTCTCAGGGGCATTGCTAGCACACACTGATGCAGAAGGAGTTGAAGGTGGTACAATTGGAGCTCTGAGAGTGCATCAGGTACAAGATTCAGACTACCTTCCTGTAAATAACGGTAAAAGTGAATTGTTGTAGGCGAAGAGTCCAGCGGGTCAGTCTGGAAGAGGTTTTGGGTTATTGAATGCCCAGGAGAGTGCAGCGTGGTCAGTGACAACCTCAAACTCCATCCCTCCAGATAATGCCGCCATTTTTTTCTACTGCCCACACGACAGCGAGACACTCCTTTTCAGATGTGGAGTAGTTTTTTCGGCAGAGTTCAGTAATTTGGAGGCGTAGGCTATTACCTTCTCATCATCTCCTTCTAGCTGAGTCAGAACCGCCCTAGTCCTATATCGCTGGCATCAGTAAAGACTCCTGAACGCCTTGTTGATGTCTGGGGGTGAGCGAGGACTGGAGGACTGATCAAAGCTTCTTGAGGAGTTTGAACTCTTCTGGCACTCTCCTGTCCATTTCCAGGGGACATCTTTCTTTTCAAGTTGTTAAGTGGGGGCAGCAATATCCGCAAACCTGGGGATGTACTTGTGGTACCACCCTGCCAAACCTAGGAACCGTTGAACCTCCTTCAAGTTGGTAGGAATGGGATATTCTGGATGGCTTGGAGCTTGTGGGGATCAGCAGCTACACCTCACCTGAAACCACATGACCAAGGAAATGGAGAGTGTGTTTAAAGAAGTGGCATTTTTGAGATTGAGTGTAAGACGGGCCAGATGAAGTTTGTGGAAGACAGCTTCGAGGTCTTGAAGATGCTGCGCTGAGTTTGCTGAATAGACAATGATGTCATCTATGTAGACTAAACAGATCTTCCTCGGAGGTCTCCTAACACTCTCCATCAGCCGTTGAAAAGTGGCTGCAGCATTTTTAACCCAAATGGCATTACTTTAAATTGATAAAAACCAAAGGGTGTAGTAACGAGTCTTCGCTCTACTTGCTGAGTCCATCGCCACTTGCCAGTAACCCGGCGTAGATCAAGGGAACTGAATACCGCAGCACCACTCAGGGACTCCAGGATGTCATGAATGAGGGGCATGGGATATGCATCAAAGACAGTCTTTGCATTCAGCTTTCTGTAGTCCACACAGAACCTGTAACCACCATCTTTCTTCTCTGTGAGCACCACTGAGAGGACCATGGGGGAGTTAGATGGTTCTATAACTCCGTCCAGAAGCATGTCTTGGATGTGTTCCTTGATTAAAGCCTTTTTTTCAGTGGAGACGCCTATACAGTCACCCGAACAGGGACTTCGGCCCTCAGTGGAGATGGAGGACGGTAACGGTGGTCATTCCCAACTTATCAGTGCAGACTGAAGACCACTTTTGCTGGAGGTTCTGGAGTTGTTGCTCGACGGGAGATGGTTCAGCTGAAGTGATGGTCATGGTCACCTCGCCGGTTGGCATGGCTTTGGATCAGAGGTGGTAGGTGGCTGGCAAGATGTATGGAAGTAGAGGCTGACACTCGGTAAGGACCTGTCCCAGGAAGCTTCCCCCATCATACCGCGGGCAAAAAGGATGGTAGGAGAAATCCTTCTGGTGTTTGACACCATACTGCCTATTGACAATGTCAATCTGGGTATGAGTTTTCTCCAAGAAATCCAAGCCTAGAACAAGGGGAAACGTCAGGTGATGATCCTGTAGGATATATGTGCCTAGAAACCAGATCTCCATGGAGAAGGTAAGTGAGGCGAACTTGACCTTTGGCCTGGTGTGACTGTCCATCCGCCAGCATGAAATACTGGTCCTGTGCAGACTCCAGCTCTTCCCCTGAATGAGCTATCTTCCTCCAGTGACTCTCTCTCATCAGAGTGAAGGTGCTCCCCAGTGTCCAGGACTGCAGGCCCTTGAGCCCTCGGGAACGCCCACATCCACGATCAGCAGAGTCAGGCTTGCAGCAGGAACTATATTTTTCTTCTCCTGGCTTCTCACCATGCTGACCTCTGCCGGCTTCTTCATAGCTCCTTTCTGGCTCCTCTTGTCCTGAACGGCTTTGCTGGAGTTTGACTTGACCCAGTATTCCCGCTGAGCAGCATTGTCTCTCTCCACCTGGGTCCCGATGCGCAGTTCTGCCACTGTCTTCACTGTTCCCCCTAAGACAGCTTGCCAGTTTGGGATTACAGCTGTTTAGAATGCGACAAAACCAACTCAGTCTCCTCCAAGTCTGGCTTCCAGCGCAGACATAGGGCACGGTAGTCATAGTAAAAAGTCAAGGATTCATTTCGTCAGGAAGTTGGAATCTGGAGCTAAGTCGGTCTTCCACCGGGTCTGGTAGTCAGACGGCAGAAAGGCTTGACGGAAGACAGTCTTGAACTGTTCCCAGGACTGGATTCCTTTGCGCCTGCAAACCACCAGCTCTTTGCTGAGCCTTTCAGCACACTGGACATGGTTGCCAGGATCTGATTTGGTGTCATGGGTCAAGCGCTTAGAATTCATCCATCTGTCCAGGAAGTCAATGGCATCGCTGCTGGCCTCCCCGCCAAACTCTGGGAAGTTGATTTTAATGGGCAGCGTTGCTTGGGAAAGACTTCCTTCATTTCTGGAGCCATGGTAATCAGCAGACCCACCGTCAAAGGAGAACTGTTGTGGTGCAGATTGCTTTCTAGAGGAGGGAGACAGCAAAGAAAGTGGTGACGAGGGTGCTGGTCTTTTGAAGAGTTTCTTCAGCTCTTCTCCCCACAGCACATCCCGGCGTTTCAGGCACTTCACCACTTCCAGATCCATTTCATCAAGGGCCTCTTGCCTTCGATTCTCCATATCTGCAAAGCGCCCTGCCGATGTAACCTCGCAGGACCTGTTCACGGTTAATGCTGCTCTCCTGTAACTCAGACAGCTGTGTTTCCAGTTGCTCAACACGGTCAGTGAGATGGGAACAGTACTCAGTTAATTGCCCTATCACAACACTGTCAGTAAGGTTCCCTTCATCATCATCGCCTCCAGAAAGATCTGCCCTTCCTGTGTAATGTACAGATCACTAATGCGGGTGGTTTCTCTCTGCGATAGGCTCTCTGATAGTCACATGGGGTCTATCTCCAATCTCAGAGAAGTTTAGCGGTCAAGGTCTGATTTTCCATTTCGACATTAAGTTCCCAACAATTTAAACTGATGAATTTAGAAATGAATTTAATGACACAAAGGGGCCCCGTACGGGCCACCAATTCTGTAACGATCACTCTGCACAACTGAGAAGCAGTTGCACTGTCCTCCCTAAGGAGAGACTACTGGCCCTATTCCTATAGCTAAATAAGTCAGCAAGAGTGACAGACAGCAAAAGCAGGGACGTCAGAGGTGTCAATTTCAAGAACAATCAGTTTATTATTGTGAACAATAAAGTCAACAAATGAAAAAATGAACAAATGAATGAAATGAATAATAAGAAAGGAATTCAAATAATTGCAGGTAACAGGTAAGAAATAAGATGGTACAGATAAGTATGTAGGGACAAACAGAAGGCTAAACAGATTCACAAAGTAGAAAATGAATGGTGTCCGGAGGGTCTCCAATAAACCCACACTCACAAACACAACACACACAGATAAAGACCAAGGATAAATAAATAGATACAGGTGGGGAAACAATTACATTTAACAGTCTCTGTGGCAATGGTGGGAGAATGACAGTAGGCCCAACAAGTCCAGTAATAGCAGGGTAATTGAAATCCCACAAAGTAACAAAAAAAAAAAATACAGGAAACAAAGTATCAAATTAAAGTAGAAAACAATCCAAACAAAAGAAATGATCTCACCCTCAAATAAGGCAGTCCAGCAAAGTGTCCCTGAAATGATGGTGATTATAGAAAGTTGAAAACATTGAGTACGGTGAAATTGTTGAGACTGTCCAGTAGTGTTGAGTTGAATGGTGAACAGTTGTTTGGAAAAATCAGGAGGATCAGAAAAATGGAGGCTGTCACACATAAAACAACAAACACTAAACAGACCTAGAAAACAGCTAAACTTAAACAAGTAACAGTGAAAACAAAAGAGCAGCTTAGACAAAGCACAAAAATAAAAAAGAAAATGAACGGATGCACTGGAATTATCTAAGGATGGTAATGGATTCACTGAAATTTAAGTAGAGAAAATGCTGTAGTTAAATGGATTCCTCTGAGAAAGGGAGTCCCTCTCAGGGCCTGATTAGCCAGCTTTAATACAAGTGCTGGCTACTAAGGAGCTCTGAGATTGAGGGGGTGAAAATCTGAATGAGCCAATGGGGAGAGAGGATGAACAGAGGGTGGTTGCAAGAACTATGGGAAATGAAGTTTTAACCTGGCCAGGCTACTGACCCTAATTAAGGGACAGGTGGGTGAGACTTACACCCACATTATGTAGCATGGAATTACTTTATATTCCCACACGGAGGTGCAAGGGACGAACGCCATAGTAGCGTTTTTAAATTAACAATATTGACAGTATCCTCTTTGAAATAATCTGGCCCCCCCACTTGACTTTGTAGTTGTTGGGTCCAAGTCTCTTGGTTACAAGAGCTGGCCCAAAACCATTTAGGGGCAAGTTTTATGGAAAACTTTCCGAGGCATCAGATAAGGGGTGAGATCTTATCCAGACTAACTCACCTTCTTCATACTGACAGTGCTCTCCGGACATTGTAATTCCGAGCTTGCCGTTTCTGAGCTTTGGCGACGTGATCCCTCACCTCTTCGGCAATCTGCTGCTGGCATCTAGCAGTTGGTAGGGATCGGTGGATGGAGCAGGAGCAACAGCGATTAATCGTCCAATGGGCCTCTGATGGTCCTTCCGAGCGCTTAGTACTGCAGGAGAGAAGCCAGTGGTTTCATGTTTGGCGGTGTTGAGGGCTTAAACGAAACTCTGGTAGCCACTGATCCCACAGCTGATGGTTTTTCCCCACTTAAAGATGCAACCATGGTCTTTAAGGTGCGGTTCACGCTGTTCTGTCAGGTTGGTCTGTGGGTGGTAGCTGGTGGCGGAGTTTTTGTACTACTCCCCAGGTCTTGCACACCTCTGCGAGTAGCTGGCTCGTGAACTGAGGTCCACGGGTCTGAAAGAATGTGTTGCGGTGTTCCCCATCGAGTGAATATTTCCCATGGCAAAATGTTCACAATTTTGGTGGTCTTACTGTCCCAAGAATGGAAACAGCTCAACCCACTTTGTGAAGTAATCAACAGTGACCAGGATGTAAGTGTTACCTTTTTTTACTTCTTGGGAAAGGTCCCAATAGGGTCCAGACCCAGCATCTCTCCGGCTCCTTCACAGTAGTGGACTGGAGTTGACCTGCAGGTTTGGTGTTGGACGGTTTGTACTTCTGGCAGGTTTGACACTCCTTTATGTGGTGCCATGTATCTTTACGGATGGAGGGCCACCATGCAACCTCCAACATGCGCAACAGGGTCTTCATCCTGCCCAGGTGACCTCCCAAAGGGTTGTCATGGTAGTGGTGGAGGAAGGAACCGTCAGCTGTTCGAATAACCAGCTGGTATCGAATCCTTGTTTAGGAATGGGCACCGGGCGATACACAAGTCCCTGCTGTTGGATGAAGGAGATGCGGTTATCATTGGCAGTATTGGAAGCAATGTCATTGATGATGTCAGAGATAGCTGGGTCTTTGGACCGAGCGGCCGCAATCTGGTCCATGGTGGTGGGAAGATCCATGCTACTCTCAGGGGCATTGCTAGCACACACTGATGCAGAAGGAGTTGAAGGTGGTACAATTGGAGCTCTGGAGAGTGCATCAGGTACAAGATTCAGACTACCTTTCCTGTAAATAACGGTAAAAAAGTGAATTGTTGTAGGCGAAGAGTCCAGCTGGTCAGTCTGGAAGAGGTTTTTGGTTATTGAATGCCCAGGAGAGTGCAGCGTGGTCAGTGACAACCCTCAAACTCCATCCCTCCAGATAATGCCGCCATTTTTCTACTGCCCACACGACAGCGAGACACTCCTTTTCAGATGTGGGAGTAGTTTTTTCGGCAGAGTTCAGTAATTTGGAGGCGAGGCTATTACCTTCTCATCATCTCCTTCTAGCTGAGTCAGAACCGCCCTAGTCCTATATCGCTGGCATCAGTAAAGACTCTGAACGCCTTGTTGATGTCCGGGTGAGCGAGGACTGGAGGACTGATCAAAGCTTCTTGGAGGAGTTTGGAACTCTTCTGGCACTCTCCTGTCCATTTCCAGGGGACATCTTTCTTTTTCAAGTTGTTAAGTGGGGCAGCAATATCCGCAAAACCTGGGGGATGTACTTGTGGTACCACCCTGCCAAACCTAGGGAACCGTTGAACCTCCTTCAAGTTGGTAGAATGGGATATTCCTGGATGGCTTGGAGCTTGTGGGGATCAGCAGCTACACCCTCACCTGAAACCACATGACCAAGGAAATGGAGAGTGTGTTTAAAGAAGTGGCATTTTTTTTGAGATTGAGTGTAAGACGGGCCAGATGAAGTTTGTGGAAGACAGCTTCGAGGTCTTGAAGATGCTGTGCTGAGTTTGCTGAATAGACAATGATGTCATCTATGTAGACTAAACAGATCTTCCTCGGAGGTCTCCTAACACTCTCTCCATCAGCCGTTGAAAAGTGGCTGCAGCATTTTTTAACCCAAATGGCATTACTTTTAAATTGATAAAAAACCAAAGGGTGTAGTAAACGCAGTCTTCGCTCTACTTGCTGAGTCCATCGCCACTTGCCAGTAACCCGAGCGTAGAGATCAAGGGAACTGAATACCGCAGCACCACTCAGGGACCCAGGATGTCATGAATGAGGGGCATGGGATATGCATCAAAGACAGTCTTTGCATTCAGCTTTCTGTAGTCCACACAGAACCTGTAACCACCATCTTTCTTCTCTGTGAGCACCACTGGAGAGGACCATGGGGAGTTAGATGGTTCTATAACTCCGTCCAGAAGCATGTCTTGGATGTGTTCCTTGATTAAAGCCTTTTCAGTGGAGACGCTCTATACAGTCGATTCCTAACAGGGACTTGGTCCTCAGTGGAGATGGAGGACGGGTAACGGTGGTCATTCCCAACTTATCAGTGCAGACTGAAGACCACTTTTGCTGGAGGTTCTGGAGTTGTTGCTCGACAGGAGATGGTTCAGCTGAAGTGATGGTCATGGTCACCTTCGCCGGTTGGCATGGCTTTGGATCAGAGGTGGTAGGTGGCTGGCAAGATGTATGGAAGCAGAGGCTGACACTGTAAGGACCTGTCCCAGGAAGCTTCCCCTCATACCGCGGGCAAAAAAAAGGATGGTAGGAGAAATCCTTCTGGTGTTTGACACCATACTGCCTATTGACAATGTCAATCTGGGTATGAGTTTTCTCCAAGAAATCCAAGCCTAGAACAAGGGGAAACGTCAGGTGATGATCCTGTAGGATATATGTGCCTAGAAACCAGATCTCTCCATGGAGAAGGTAAGGAGGCGAACTTGACCTTTGGCCTGGTGTGTGACTGTCCATCCGCCAGCATGAAATACTGGTCCTGTGCAGACTCCAGCTCTTCCCCTGAATGAGCTATCTTCCTCCAGAGACTCTCTCTCATCAGAGTGAAGGTGCTCCCAGTGTCCAGGACTGCAGGCCCTTGGAGCCCTCGAAGCCCACATCCACGATCAGCAGAGTCAGGCTTGCAGCAGGAACTATATTTTTCTTCTCCTGGCTTCTCACCATGCTGACCTCTGCCGGCTTCTTCATAGCTCCCTTTCTGGCTCCTCTTGTCCTGAACGGCTTTGCTGGAGTTTGACTTGACCCAGTATTCCCGCTGGGCAGCATTGTCTCTCTCCACCTGGGTCCCGATGCGCACCAGTTCTGCCACTGTCTTCACTGTTCCCCAAGACAGCTTTGCCAGTTTGGGATTACAGCTGTTTAGAATCGACAAACCAACTCAGTCTCCTCCAAGTCTGGCTTCCAGCGCAGACATAGGGCACGGTAGTCATAGGCAAAGTCAAGGATTCTGCTTCGTCAGGAAGTTTGGAATCTGGAGCTAAGTCGGTCTTCCACTTCGGGTCTGGTAGTCAGGACGGCAGAAAGGGCTTGACGGAAGACAGTCTTGAACTGTTCCCAGGACTGGATTCCCTTGGCTCCTGCGACCCACCAGCTCTTTGCTGAGCCTTTCAGCACACTGGACATGGTTGCCAGGATCTGATTTGGTGTCATGGGAAGGCTTAGGAATTCATCACATCTGTCCAGGAAGTCAATGGCATCGCTGCTGGCCTCCCCCCTTTCAAACTCTGGGAAGTTGATTTTAATGGGCAGCTTTGCTTGGGAAAGACTTCCTTCATTTCTGAGCCATGGTAATCAGCAGACCCACCGTCAAAGGAGAACTGTTGTGGTGCAGATTGCTTTCTAGAGGAGGGAGACAGCAAAGAAAGTGGTAGACGAGGGTGCTGGTCTTTTTGAAGAGTTTCTTCAGCTCTTCTCCCCACAGCACATCCGGGCGATTTTCAGGCACTTCACCACTTCCAGATCCATTTCATCAAGGGCCTCTTGCCTTCGATTCTCCATATCTGCAAAGCGCCCCTTCGATGTAACCCCTCGCAGGACCTGTTCACGGTTAATGCTGCTCTCCTGTAACTCAGACAGCTGTGTTTCCAGTTGCTCAACACGGTCAGTGAGATGGGAACAGTACTCAGTTAATTGCCCTATCACAACACTGTCAGTAAGGTTCCCTTCATCATCATCGCCCAGAAAGATCTGCCCCTTCCTGTGTAATGTACAGATCACTAATGCGGGTGGTTCTCTCTGCGATAGGCTCTCTGATAGTCACATGGGGTCTATCTCCAATCTCAGAGAAGTTTAGCGAAGTCATAGGTCCGATTTTCCATTTCTGACATTAAGTTCCCAACAATTTAAACTGATGAATTTAGATTTGAATTTAATGACACAAAGGGGCCCTGCACGGGCCACCAATTCTGTAACGATCACTCTGCACAACTGAGAAGCAGTTGCACTGTCCTCCCTAAGGAGAGACCACTGGCCCTATTCCTATAGCTAAATAAGTCAGCAAGAGTGACAGACAGCAAAAGCAGGGACGTCAGAGGTGTCAATTTCAAGAACAATCAGTTTATTATTGTGAACAATAAAGTCAACAAATGAAAAATGAACAAATGAATGAAATGAATAATAAGAAAGGAATTCAAATAATTGCAGGTAACAGGTAAGAAATAAGATGGTACAGATAAGTATGTAGGGACAAACAGAAGGCTAAACAGATTCAAAGTAGAAAATGAATGGTGTCCGAGGGTCTCCAATAAACCCACACTCACAAACACAACAGATACAGACCAAGGATAAATAACAAATAGATACAGGTGGGGGAAACAATTACATTTAACAGTCTCTGTGGCAATGGTGGGAGAATGACAGTAGGCCCAACAAGTCCAGTAATAGCAGGGTAATTGAAATCCATACAAAGTAACAAAAAAATACAGGAAACAAAGTATCAAATTAAAGTAGAAACAATCCAAACAAAAAAGAAATGATCTCACCCTCAAATAAGGCAGTCCAGCAAAGTGTCCCGAAATGATGGTGATTATAGAAAGTTGAAAACATTGAGTACGGTGAAATTGTTGAGACTGTCCAGTAGTGTTGAGTTGAATGGTGAACAGTTGTTTGGAAAAAATCAGGAGGATCAGGAAAAAATGGAGGCTGTCACACATAAAACAACAAACACTAAACAGACCTAGAAAAACAGCTAAACTTAAACAAGTAACAGTGAAAACAAAAGAGAGCTAGGACAAAGCACAGGACAAAAGAAAATGAACGGATGCACTGGAATTATCTAAGGATGGTAATGGATTCACTGAAATTTAAGTAGAGAAAATGCTGTAGTTAAATGGATTCCTCTGAGAAAGGAGTCCCTCTCAAGGCCTGATTAGCCAGCTTTAATACAAGTGTTGGCTACTAAGGAGCTCTGAGATTGAGGGGTGAAAATCTGAATGAGCCAATGGGGGGGAGAGAGGATGAACAGAGGGTGGTTGCAAGGAACTATGGGAAATGAAGTTTTAACCTGGCCAGGCTACTGACCCTAATTAAAGGGACAGGTGGGTGAGACTTACACCCACATTATGTAGCATGGGAATTGCTACAAGGTTGGCTTCACTGTCGGCTTGCAGAGTGAAAAGAAAGCGGGAGCCTGACAGCACACATTTCGGAGGATGCGTGCGCTTGTCTTCGCATCTCCTGAGTTACTGGGGGGGGTCGCAGCGGTGAGACAGGATTGTAAAATAATTGGGAATTTCTAAATTTGGGAAAAAATGGGTAAAATAATTGGTGATTCAAATTTAAAAATAAATAAATAAATACTTGGATGCACTGTGGAAGTTACTGACACAAGGCCATTTACATTACAATAATAATAATCCATCCATCCATTTTTCTTTATGTGCATGTGTGACAGGACAGGCCTTAGACTTGTGACAAGAGAGAAAATGTCCCTATTGTATCAGTTTGAAAACCTCTTATTGGCTGAACGTGTCAGCAGACAGCAAAAAAACAAACCTCGATTTCCTCGACGGAAATGGGCGAGACTGGGGAGAATGATTGACACTTTGTGCTTGCACAGTTTAATAAAAAATGTGTTTAAATAAACTACACAGCTCAACTAAAGTAATTATGCATAAATTGAACAAGCATAAATTGAATTTCAATCTGAGGGAAGCATTTTTTGTTTATTTATTTGAGGTTTTTTGTTTATTTGTTTTCATTATATTATTTACTTTTTTGTCACTTTCACCTCTCATATATATATGCGAGTGCTGCACAAGAGCATATATATGAGTGAGCGCAGATTTCTGCAATTTTGCACAGATGTGCAGTTATGCCCATCGGAATCTATGATGTGAACTACGCAGATCTGTGCAGAACTGCAGAAATCGGTGCAATACAAGAACGCACCCAATGTGTTTGTGTTTGCAGCCACCAGGCCTACAGAAGAAGGGGGAAGTCATTCGGCACACCTGTGGCTGATCTGGTCAGCCTGATGAGCCACAGGTGCACTGTGCTCATAAAAGCTCTCTCTCTCCCCACAGTAGTTCTGCTCAGTCTGGATGAAAAGCGGGAGCAGAAGAGAAGGGTGAGCAGCAGGAGAGAAAAGGGACTGGAGAAATCAACTGATAACCAAAGAAGCATAAAGAGAAAACTGTGTCATTGCTTTTCCACATCGAGTACTTTATTTTAGTTTGTTGTTTTGTCTTTGTTATTATAGTTTTATTTTCTAGCCTGTGTAAAGAAATCTTGAACACCTGATTTATATGCTCTTATTACTCTCTATAGTCTTTATCTATATCTATATTTAATCAATATTGTAGGGAAAACCTATATATTAATATAATTTCTTCAATAAAAGCTGGACAAAGGAAAGAGAGAGGGACATTCCTTTGCCACAACAGTACATTCTAGCATGAAAACAACCAGATGACACTTTCACATCTAAAGGCCTGAGAAGCCACTCTACATCAAAAGCTATAAGAACATAGAACATAAGAAAGTTTACAAATGAAATGAGGCCATTTGGCCCATTTTGCTCGTTTGGTTGCTTGTAGCTTATTGGTCCCAGAATCTCATCAAGCAGCTTCTTTGAAGGATCCCAGGGTGTCAGCTTCAACAACATTACTGGGGAGTTGGTTTCAGACCCTCACAATTCTCTGTGTAAAAAGTGCCTCCTATTTTCTGTTCTGAATGCCCCTTTATCTAATCTCCATTTGTGACCCTGGTCCTTGTTTTTTTTTCAGGTCAAAAGTCCCCTAGGTTGACATTGTCAATACCTTTTAGAATTCTGAATGCTTGAATCAGATCACCACGTAGATCTTCTTTGTTCAAGACTGAATAGATTCAATTATGTTAGTCTGTCTGCATACGACATGCCTTTAAACCTGGGATAATTCTGGTTGCTCTTCTTTGCACTCTTTCTAGAGCAGCAATATCCTTTTGGAACGAGGTGACCAGACTGAACACAATATTCTAGATGAAGTTTTACTAATGCATTGTAAAGTTTTAACATTACTTCCCTTGATTTAAATTCAACACTTCTCACAATATATCCGAGCATCTTGTTGGCCTTTTTTTATAGCTTCACCACATTGTCTAGATGAAGACATTTTTGAGTCAACATAAACTCTAGGTCTTTTTCATAGTTCCCTTCTTCAATTTCAGTATCTCCCATATGATATTTATAATGCACATTTTTATTTCCCATGCAATACTTTACACTTTTCTCTATTAAATTTAATTTGCCATGTGTCTGTCCAGTTCTAGATGCTGTCTAAGATCATTTTGAATGACCTTTTTGCTGCAACAGTGTTTATATTCCTACCATTTTTGTGTCGTCTGCAAATTTAGCAGTTTGCTTACTATACCAGAATCTAAATCATTAATGTAGATTAGGAATAGCAGAGGACCTAATACTGATCCCTCTGGTACACCACTGGTTACCGGCTCATTTTGAGGTTTTCTCCTCTAATCAGTACTTTCTGTTTTCTACATGTTAACCACTCCTAATCCATGTGCATGCATTTCCTTGAATCCCTAATGCGTTCAGTTTGAGAATTAATCTTTTATGCGGGAAAAGTCAAGTAGGTTAGTTAGACACGATCTCCCTTTCCTAAAACCATGCTGACTGTCTCCCCAGGATATTGTTACCATATAGGTAATTTTCCATTTTTGGATCTTATTATAGTTTCCATAAGTTTACATATAATAGAAAGTCGCTTATTGGTCTGTAGTTACTGGTTCGGTTTTGTCTCCCTTTTTGTGGATCGGTATTACGTTTGCTGTTTTCAGTCTGTCGGTACACCCCTGTGTCAAGAGACTGTTGCATGATCTTGGTTAGCGGTTTGTAAATAACTTCCTTAATTTCTTTGAGTACTATTGGGAAGATCTCATCTGGCCCAGGGGATTTGTTTATTTTAAGAGCTCCTAGTCCCTTTAACACTTCTACCTCTGTTATGCTAAAGTTATTTAAAATTGATAGGAACAGGTCAACATGTGGGGCATGTTGTCCGTGTCCTCCTTTGTAAAAACCTTAAAAGTAATCATTTAATATATTTATATTTTTTTCTTTCATCTATGATTTTACCATTTGTGTCTCTTAGACATTTAACCTCCTCTTTGAATGTTCTCTTGCTGTTATAATATTTGAAAAATATTTTGAATTGGTTTTAGCCCCCTTAGCAATATTGATTTCTATCTCTCTTGGCCTTTCTAACTTCCTTTATGACTTGTGTTTGCAGTTCCAATTACTCTTTCTGTGTACTGTTTTTGGTCCCTTTTAAACGCTCTGTAAAGTGCCTTTTTCGCTGAATATTTTTAATTGATCTATTAAACCATTTTGGCCATTTAGTTTTAGATTTAGATTTGTCTACTTTGGGATGTAATTGTTTTGCGCCTCTAGTACTACATTTTTAAAAACAACCTTTTTCTGTGGATGTTTTCTCTATTTAACTCAATCTACTTATGTTAGTCTGTTTCATACCTTCATAGTTTGCTTTTCTAAAATTGTAAACCTTAGCTTTTTAGTCATTACTTTTGGGGTTTTAAAAAACACTTCAAATGAGACCATGTTGTGGTCTGAGTTTGCCAATGGCTCTCTGACCTCTAGTCGGTGCCTTGACAAATTGCGTTGGAAGCAGGAGCCTTAAGCCCGCAGGACATCACTGTCGGTTCTGCGGTGTAATGGTTAGCGCTTTCTGGACTCTGAATTTAACAATCCAAGTTCATATCTTGGTGGGACTGAACTGAGGGTTAAAAAGAAAAATCAGTGAATGTGACTTTCATCATTTTGAAAGTGGCGATGCGATTGGACACGTGAAATCAATGGAGATGTCTAATGTTTTAGGTGGGAAATGCATTATTTTGTTTGATTTGCAGCAATGCATGGTAGTTTGTTTTGGAGATCTGTGTTTTGGTAGGAAACACATTACCATACTGAAACTCTGCTCCAGCTTTATTATTATTTATTTTTAGCAGGCATCTTATCCAGGGCGACTTACAATCGTAAAGCAAAATACATTTCAAGTGTTACAATACAAGTAATACAATAAGAGCAAGAAATACAATAACTTTTGTTCAAGCAAAGTATAGATGTGACAACCAAAATTCAATAATACAGCAGATAATAGTGATAGTTACATCGGGGTATGATTAAATAGTGATAGTTACATCAGGATATGATTAAATACAAAAGTACTACAGGTTAAGCACTTGGCAGATTACAGTATTCTACAATTACAGGATTAAATGCAAGTAAAATAGGGGCAGATAAGAGCAAAATAAAACACATTTTACATGAAGGGTGATAGTGTCCCAGGATACAAACAGAGAGTTCTACAGGTGCTCTTTGAGAAGGTGAGGTCTTAAGGGAGGCGCGGAATGTGGTCAGGGACTGGGCAGTCCTGACATCTGTAGGAAGGTCATTCCACCACTCTTGAGCAAGGGGTGGAGAAGGAGGCGGGCTCTGGAGGCAGGGGGGGAGTGAAACTAGTCTTCTAGTCTTCTAGTGCGGAGCGGAGAGGTCAGTGGGGGTGTAGGGAGAGATGAGGGTCTGGAGGTAGCTGGGTGCAGTCTGGTCAAGGCATCTGTAGGCTAGGTACAAGAGTCTTGAACTGGATACTGGCGGTGATGGAAGCCAGTGGAAGCGAGCGGAGTAGTGGAGTAGCTTTAACGCGATTTGATGGGCACCGTGGCTTAGCTGGTTAAAGCGCTTGTTCAAATGAACAGGAGATCCTGTGTTAGAATCTCAGCGGTTATTGCATTGCTCTGTGTTTCTAATTAGGTTGAGCATGTGAGGGAGGTTCTTTGTTGTAATAGTTAGCACTCTGGACTTTGAATCTAGCGATCCGAGAAACATGCTTACCAAGCTATCAGTTTGGCACCAAAAAATAACTATATGGATGGGTTTCTTTTAAACCAACACATGCTTTCAATTCCTACAACAGCCCCAAAATGATACTGGTGGGACTCAAACCCAAAACCTCTGAAACACCTAGCAGTGTTTGATTAGAAGGCCAAGCATACGATCCATTGCCCACAGAGCCTCCCATGTGATGGTATCACACTAGTGCTAAGCTAGTCCTGCAAATGTACTGGTCTTCACCCTGACAGTAGTTTGCTAACATGCATTTCAGGCATGTCACGAAATATTCCTTTCACCTTCCCTGGTGGTCTAGAATGTTAGGATTTGGTATTCTCACTGTCGCAGCCTGGGTTCGATTACCGTTCAGGAATACTTCTGTTTTTATTCTATTGGGAGGGTGTTCTGTACACTTTGCTTTCTCCACTCTGGCTGCATAAGGAGGATATTCCCTGCCAAAATTACAAATAAATAAATAAATGAATGAATAAATAAATAAATATCAAAATAAATACATAAATACACTGAAATTTATTTATTTTGAGATTTATTTATTTATTCATTTATTTATTCATTCATTTATTTATTCGCCGCTATTTCTTTTTTTCAATGTGGTCTCTGTATTTCTTTTCTTCTTTTCAATGTCTCCGTATTTCTTTTCTTTTTCAATATTGCCACAACTGCTTTCTGTCCAGTCACAGCCGAGTATATCACCCCATTGTCTAATAATTAGCCAATGGAGTAGTTGATGCCGCCCACTTTTCCCAATGGTAGTTGGTAGTTATGGATGAATAATAGCTGTCAAAATCGCGAGCGCAGAAAAATAGTTTGCAAATGTAAAACATAAAAATACAACTTTTCAAATTTTTTTTCACTTACGGTTTTTATTTTACACTTACAGCTCTACTCTGCTGCGATAAACTTCGGTCTACACTACCAAAAAGCTTTTTATGGGTCGATGATGAACATTACGTACTGGGAGCAGGAGGCGGCGACGAAATATAAGCCCTTGACAACTCAACCACGAGTTGCAGCTTCCCTCTTTTTTCAGCCGTTTTTTTTTCTGCACAGTTTTTCTAAGTAAGCGAACCTGGATAGCTCGGTGGTAAAAACATCAGACTTTTTAATCTGAGAGTCTAGAGTTCAAGTCCTAATGCGGGCAGTGTTTTTTAGCACTATGAATCCATATAGCGAACAAATGACAATTTACGCAGCGTTGTAGACTATTTTTCATGTATGGTTCCCCAACCCAGTGATAAAACTTTGAACCAAGCGTGGTTGGGATGTATTACATTTGTGACAATTTAAAAAAACTGCTGATGTTTAAAGATAGCAAAAAAGTTCGTTGGCCAGGATTGAACGCGGGTCAATTGCTCGAAAGAGAGCTATGCTCACCACCATACCACCAGCGCTGCTGCTTTTGGGTTTATCTGTCGGTTAATTTTGCGGTCCATTTTATTAAATGTCTCGTCAGGCACGCCAGGTCTAATTTATTTTCACGCAGCGCGGATTAATCACAGGCAGCTTTGTTTAAAGTATTTTTCACGGTCAAATGGGTTTTAAAGGCTCTACAAATCAACAAAGCATTCACTAGGCATCTCCAGCCCGCCCCCCTTTTGTTGGCTATAGGTTTCATATGCTAAGAAATAATAATAATAATAATAATAGTGGTATATACCCGATCGATCATCTCCTGATCTTTTCGTTTATCACAAAACTCAATAAAAATGCGATCAAGTCATTATTTTATTACTATAACATCTCAAAAAAGCTCTGCAAATATCGTGTTCTCTTATGCGCTGATGCTGATCAACCAGCTTGTTTACTTATGACCGCCCATTATCTGATACCAAGGGCCATGTATGACCCTTTTTTTTTTCCCGACTTGTCTCGCTCCTGTCGCCTCCCACTTTCGCCATTGAATGGTTTTCTCGGGCTTTTCGGAGAAAAACGATTAGAAACACGTTTTTGCGTTCCTATAATGATGTGGGACAGGGTCGACAATGGACCTGATAGGAATAATTGCAATGTCGGACCAGGTCCGACAATGGACCATAAAGGTTAAGCTTTTTGCTTGAATTATTTCTTGCAGAAAAGTAAGTCTTCTGACAAAACATGAACCTCCTCTCATGCTGTAGCCTACTTAAATAAAATGGATAAATCGCTGTCACCGCTTGGTCCGGTTCACTTTCAGACTTCATTGTCCTAGCCGATGAGAAAAAGGAGGTACTGATTAAGCATAACTGCTTTTCGGCAACAGTTGTGTTTGGTTTCCGTCAGTCTATTTTGAGTTTAAAAAACAGCAGAAGTCCCGTTTTCATTGAAAGCAGTGAGGGAAACTGATCGATTACATGCATTTTTTAACCGCATTTGGCAGCAGTGGGATTTGAACCCACACCTCCAAAGAGACTGGAGCCTTAAACCAGCACCTTAGACTTTCGTAGCGACCTTATAATGGCGTCTTCCCCTCCTGACTTGTTTTCAGCGGCTCCAGGAGCTCTCTCTCAAGACCTGAGGCTAAATAGCTCTTGGTTGGGCAATGTCGCCTGAAAAGCGAACCGGACCAGTAGTAGTGACAAAGCCGTTATCCGTTTTATTTAAGTAGGTATAGAGGGAGGTTCCAATTATAATGGTTATCTGTGGATTCTAAATCCAGCAATGAGAGTACAAATCTCGGTGGTACCTGCTTTTTTAAGTGATATGTCAGTTTTCAAAAACAAAAAAACACCAACCCTTATGCACAGCGTCAAACAAGTACTGGATTACTTGTTTGAGTGGATTTGACAACTTTTGCATTCATCTTCAAACTGTGCTGGTAGATACAAAATTATCTTTTGATATTTCATTTGGAAACAAAATTACAACTCAAGCAAAGATCAATTTGTTCATGTATTGTCAGAAGACTATTACTTTTCAGCAAGAAATGTTCAAGCCTCCCTTTGTTAAATGTGTCAGATCAATTGAATTGATGTGATCCATAATGACAGGAGGTGAGGTGTGATCAACAATCTCTGGGTTTTTACAACTTCACAGACGGTAATTCCTGCGTGCATAAATGTAATCTAAGTTTTCAAAGGTCGAAATTTACATTTATCTCCATTGCTTGTTTCAGTAAGTAAACACGTCAATAAATATACAATTGAAACGTTATTTGGAGAATGCGAGAATCCATGAGCGAGAGCTCGCTTTTTTTCAGAGCAACTTAATTTTTGTCCAGAGTTCATTTTCAAAAATGTTTTTTTTTTCCCTTGGACTGCTTCCAGCAAACGAACAAACAAATGAAGGCGACCTAGCGGTATCCTGTAATAAAATGTAAACTGAAGTGCAGACACCAGATATTAAGAGGAAAGCAAAATGAAAGAGAACTTACGGAGGCTTCAGCTGTTTGGTAGTGTGTGCTAAAATGAGCCCCACGCCGATGCAAGAAGATAATTGGTATAGAAAAAGCTAGAAGTCAAACACATTATTTGCTGCAGATCCTCCCTTGGACAGCTTGCGCCCCGCAATCTACCCCCCAAAATTTGTCTTACTTTTCCCCGTAGCCATGCCTCCCAGCGCAAAGATTAGACTTTTTTATTTTATTGTATTAAATTGATTAAGTTGCGCTATGCACACATGCACATTCATATAACATAAGATCGTGCACTCTATTATTGTAACACTCAGCGGAAATGTGCAAGGCAAAATATCAATCAATCACTCTTGGTTTCATTTATTTGAAGCACCACTTGACGAAAGTTGAACAAAAAAGCTAGCAGAGGATGGTTTCAATCCATCGACCTCTGGGTTAGGGGGGACCAAGCACGCTTCCTGGCTTTCATCTGCTACTACCTGACAGTGCAGCACTCTGCAGTCGAGTAGAGCATCAGACTTTTAATCTGATGGTCCAGGGTTCAAGTCCCTGTCAGAGCGGTGTTCTTTTTTAGCACTATGAATCCATATAGTATTGAGGACATTCCCTTCCAAAATTAGAAATAAATAAATCTCGAAATAAATAAATGAATGGATAAATAAATATCGAAATAAATACATAAATACATAAATACACAGACCTTTATTTATTTATTTATTTATTTATTTATTTATTCATTTATTCATTCATTCATTCATTTATTTATTTTCACTATTTATTTTTATGTTGGTCTCGTATTTCTTTTTTCTTTTTTCAATGTGTCACAACTGCTTCTGTCAATCACAGCCAGTGGCGGTATCAACGACCCCCCCATTGGCTGAGATTGTTCCACTTTCCCTTCAGGCATGCACAATCGATGTTGATGTTGATCACGTTTTCTTACTGTTAGATGTAGTGTGAGACAAGCTGAAAAAATGGAGAAGCGATATCAAACTAACTTCGAGAAGCACCAAGATCAATTGGAGACCACAGCAGCAACAGCTCAGTCTCCTCCACTGACAAGCCAGGCCAGAAACCCTATACGGCGGTACATTTGACATTTTATAACACAGCTGTTTTATAAGATTTTTCCCTACATTTACCTAGCAGTTTCCTCCCTTTTTTTCAGGCATTAGCCTATGCCCTGATTTTATTTTCCAATATCACTTTATAGTCGTTGGAAGTGGTTATTTCAGTTCAGTAGACAATTTCTTTATGTAATTTTTAATGTTTATTTTGCTTTGCTTATCTAGTCGAAGTTTCAGGATATTTGCACCATACCGAGAACCACCTTCAAAAGAAGACGATCTTTCCCTCTCACTACTGTCAGCATCGCTGTGTCGGTGTAACATACACCCACAATTTCTACTGTCTGAGTGGCAAAACGGACTGCATCGTCCCCAACAGAACTCAGAAAGATGCTCTCAGTGTGGCAGGACTGGGGAGAAAAGGATTACTTTTCAAGGTACATGTCGGTTTACATCTGTCAAAAAATTTTTCAACAGTGGATAGAATAAATGAAAACTGATTAAATAAAATATGAAAAGTGAGTAAAAAGGCATGTAGGTTACGCCGTTATATTTAATAAAACAAATGTGGTTGTTCATATGGATGTATTCATTTTTTAAACATATATATATTCTAAGTTATGTTTTCTAAATACTTTTTCTTCCTCAGTGTATATTGTTGATCACTGTTGATCACTCTATTCTACTCATCATCTCTTGCTGACCTGGGGATCTCTGGCACTGCTCTGGCCTGGTTCTCCCTCCTACCTCTCCAACTGCTTACCAGGTAACCTGGCGGAGCAACCTCCACACTCACCCTCACTTAACTGGAGTCCCCCAGGGTCAGTCTTGGGTCCTCTCCTGTTCTCTCTCTACACCCACTCCCTGGGCCCCCTCATCGCATCCTATGGTTTCTCATACCATTTCTATGCGCTGATGATGCTCAGATTTTCTCTCCTTCCCCACCTCTGACTCCATCTCCTCCCATTATCTCTACCTGTCTGTCTGCTATTTCCTCCGGATGCTACTTCGCATCACCTCAAACCTCAACCTCTCTAAATCTGACCTCCTTTTCTTTCCCTCCTCCTCCCCCTCCTCTGTCTCTCTATCTCTGTTCCTCTGGAATCTACCACCTCTCTCCCTCTTCCCTCCGCTTAAGAACCTTGGTCACCCTGGACCCCTGCCTCTCTTATTCCAGCACATCTCCCGCTCTGGCACGCACTTGCCGATTCTTCTGAGCAACATCCGAATCCGACCCTTCCTCCTCAACTATGCTGCCAGCTCTGGTCCAGGCCCTGGTACTCTCCGCCTAGACTACTGGGCAGCTCCTCCCTGGCTGGCCTCCCTCGTCCGGGCCGCCGATCCGCTCCAGCTCATCCAGAACTCTGCTGCCCGCCTGGTGTTCTTGCCGCCCGCCCACGCCTTCTCTACTCATTGCTCACTGGCTCCCCGATCCTGGCTCGCATCCAGTTCAAGACTCTTTGCAATAGCCTGCAGATGCCTTGACCAGACTGCCCAGCTACCTCAGACCCTCATCTCCCTACGCCCCCACTGCGACCTCTCGGCTCCTGCACTAGAAGACTGGCTCTCCCTCATTCGGCTCCCCTGCCCCCAGAGCCCAGCTTCTCCACCCTTGCTCGCAGTGGTGGAATGACCTTCCTACAGATGTCAGGACTGCCCAGTCCCTGACCACATTCAGCGCCGCCTTAAGACTCTGCCTCTTCAAGAGCACCTGTAGAACTCCTCTGTTTGTCCTGGGACACTATCACCCTTCATTTTAAATGTGCTTTATTTTGCTCTTATCTGCCCTATTTTACTGCATTTAATCCTGTACTTCAGAATACTGTAATCTGCCAAGTGTTTAACCTGTAGTATTTTGTATTTAATCATATCCTGATGTAACTATCACTATTATCTGCTGTATTATTGAATTGTGGTTTGTCACACTTGAACAAAGTTATTGTATTTCTTGCTCTTATTGTATTACTTGTATTGTAACACTTGAAATGTATTCACGCACGATTGTAAGTAAGCCCTGGATAAAGCGTCTGCTAAGAAATAAATCATAATAATAATAATAATAATAATAATAATAATATTACTATTGTCTGGTAACATATCATGTATTTTTTTTTTTTTTCAAGGAA
>JAHFZB010000406.1:0-15000 GCA_036884735.1 Huso huso
TCTGGTGTCTGGTGGCTGTTGTTGAAATCATAATGCCACAAGACTACTACAACAAAACCCTCACTGCCTCTCAGGTACAGTATGTACAACAACTGATTTCAAATCAGTGAACCCTCTTCTTCCCTCCAGGGACACAAGGACGCAACAAGCCCTTGCCACCTCTCGATCTTAGGCAACTTTCTCTGCCTCATTTTCTTTTCCCTTGCGGTATCCATTGTAGAGCTACCTTCTGGATATGGGTTTTGTTCCATCCTGAGTACGTGGCCTATACACCTCAGTCTTCTTCTTTTTTTGTATCTGTGATGATTTGGTCTTCTCGTGGAGGTCTTTATTTGAGATTTTGTTTGACCAGTTTTTGCCTATTTTCCAAAGGCACCTGTTATGGAAATTGGCTAATTTGTCCATGTCTCTCCGTTATTACTAAGAAAATGTTAAAATATTTGTGACATTGCTCGTCAGCCTATAGCTGAGTTTTAATGCTATCCCTTTGCTTCACCAGTAAGTACTGTGGATGTGCTAATTCAGGCAGTCATAGTCCCTATTTGTTCTAACAGCTGAGCAACTCCTGCTGCTCTAAGCAGAGCTCTTTGTTCCTTGCAGACTGATCAGAGGGTGTTCCGTGACTTTCTTGCTGAGAAGATGCCTCGCCTGACGGCCCACTTCAAGGAGCACAGCATCGATCATTCCCTCATCACCTTCAACTGGTTCCTGGTGGTCTTCGTGGAAAGTCTGGTCAGCGACATCCTGCTCAGAGTGTGGGACGCTTTCCCTCTATGAGGGCACAAAGGTACAGCGCCGGCTGTGTTAGTAATTGATCCTTTAATACCCACCCCCCATCACCAACACCACCCACACCACCCACACTTACCCAACTGTGTTGAAACGTGCTTAATACATTTTTCAGCACAAATTGTTGAGAAAATTGTCTTAACTTGCAAACATGTGCACAGTATGTCACACTTACATTGTAACAGCTTATCCAATTATTTTAAATTATAGTAATGACATTTTAGAGAGTTATAGAGAGTAAAATGAAAACATGGAAATAAGTAAAATATAATTAATTATAAAAGGGCTCAGTCCAGTGGCGACTTGATGATAAAGTATCCTTTTTTTTTAACCTGAACAGTATTTCCTTCTTTCTGTTTCAGGTGATATTTCGCTATGCACTGGCCCTCTTTAAAGTACAATGAAGAGGACATTCTAAAATTCAGGACAATCTGGAAATCTACCAATACCTCCGTTTTTTCACCAAAACTATCTCTGATGGCAGGTGAGGCAGAATGAGGATGATGATAATGTACAGCAGACACATCAGACCAGTTGCTGTCAATCACAGACTGTATAAACAGTTCACACTCATCTCACTCACTCCAGTGGCCATGCTTTTAACCACTAGTAAAGTTAGTGATTTCAGTAAACTGTCTTGTACCATTTTGATGATGGTAAATGTGAACAGTGATTTTGCAGTTTACTGAGCTTTACCATGCATCCACTATGAAACCGTAAGTCCTTCTTACCATTCACTTCCTACAGGTAATGGAGCCCCCACCTCACAGACCCACATAATGTCCTCTTTGCAGCTTAGAAAACAGATGTACTGTATGTATAGCTGTTTAATGAACAGTTTGCAAGCAGATTATTAAAGTGTTGAACAATTTAACTGTAGGTCAATTGGCTGGTTTCACAGGTTTTGATTAGCACTCCAATCCTGGACTACCTATTGTTATCTTAGGTAAGGTAGTCCAAAATTAGTGCTAATTGTAGTTTGTGAAACCAGCCGTTTAAGATACTATTAAAAACAGAATTTTCTTGCCATTAGGTCTTAGTAGTAAAAATAAGTTATCCTAAGGATGAATAATTCCAAGGTTCTGTTGCCTTTTATTTACTGAAAACATTTATTTTCTGTTATACTGTAGCACGGAACTGGATCAATCAGTCTGCTTTCTCTTGATTTTCAGTGAAATAACTGGGATTATATGATAATAATTTGGCAGAGCTTTCTCACAATGACTGTAAAGCAGCAGAAATATGTTTCCATTTAGTTCTCAAAGCCTTTTCTTTGGAATTATTGATCCAATCACCATGTTTCTCCTCTGTCCAGCCACTAAACCTGAAATACAAACATTCATTTAGATGCAGCCATTCATGCTTCAGTATTAGACAAGAATCCAAGCAGTGCCGGCTGTGCAGAGACAGGGGGCCATTGACTGATTTGGACCACCTGAAGATTGATACACTGTAGAAGTTAATGGGTTCAATATCTAAACAATTATGTTATAAAATTAGCAAGTAACAACTTTGTATGTCAGACTTAAATTTTTTGTTCCTGTTAGAACTGTGGGGGCTCCTGAGAGGCGCATCCAGTAAAGGCGCCCACGTGGAGGCAGGATGTGCTATAGTCTGGACGCCGATAAGTTCGAGTCCAGGCTATTCCTTTGCCGACCGAGGACAGGAGTTCAGGTGGCGACGCTCAATTGGCCGAGCGCCGCCCGGGGGGAGGGAGGGTTAGGTCGGCCAGGGCGTCATCGGCTCACCGCGCACCAGCGACCCCTGTAGTCTGGCTGGGTGCCTGCAGGCTTGCCTGTAAGCTGCCCAAGAGCTGCGTTGTCCCCACGCTGTAGCTCTTGGGTGGCTGCATGGCGTAGTCCGGCAGGTGAAAAAAAGGGTCGGCTGACGCACACGCTTCGCCATTCCAAATTGGGGAGAAAATAATAAAAATAATTGGCAATGACTAAATTAAAAAAAAAACTGCATTGTTTCTCAAGTGTGTATGTTTGTCTTTTTGTGTCTTTTTATGAATTTAATTTGGCAGGCCCATACTTTATTGTTTATTTATTTATTTGTGTTTTTTTTGAAAGGGGAAAATGCAGAGTTCCCAGGTCCTTTAACTTTGCAGTTGTTTCATCAGTGGCATTTTTTTTTCTCTGTATCTTCTGTCTTTAGGAAGCTAATGAACATAGCATTTAATGATATGAATCCTTCCTATGAAGCTGCTGAAGAACAGACGAGAGTTTCACATGTAGAGGCTGACAGCCGAGCTGCAGGAGCTGGAGAGGATACAGGAGGAGTTTGGTGAAAGAACAACAAGTGGAGCGAAAAGACAAGGACCTGGACACTGCTGTCAGAAGACGAAGAAGTAATACAGACTGCAGTTAGCTTGCATCACACGTCCTGACGTTATTGAAAAATTACACACATCACTGATACTATTTAAACTAATTTGTTTGCCTTATTATTCCCTGCTGTGGAATATAGTGGGGCTTACATATTGTGTATGTCACACATACATCTAACTGTTATCCTTTGTCTGTTGTTGAGTATATAGGTATGTCAGACTTACATTTTACATGTACAGTTCGGCTCTTATTTTGTAATGGCGCGTGATGTACCGACATACTTGTTTTAGAGTCAACAAATTAAGTTTACCAAACCTGTCAAAATGCAGAATATTAATGGAAATAGGTGTGTTGGTAACACACACACACTACATCTCTGAATGCTTGACTTCAAATCCAGTTTAAGTCACACATGAAAGGAGTATGGTGGTCCTAAGCCCTCGGCTTCCACATCACAAAACCAACAACACAGTGCAGCACAATTGGCACAAAGGATAAACCTGTTTCTTATCTCATAAAACAGCCTTTTACTATAATTATCATCTGTCAGTCTCTGAATTTCTTCAATCAGCAGTTCCATTCCACTCAGATCAGTTCAGTAAATTAATTATTTTGTAGTTTCCCAGGAAAACAAAACTCATTGAGATCTTGAAAATTAATGTCTTGAAATGTGATTAATTTAGGCCAGGCTAATCTGAACAAGTACAGAGATTCCAGTTACTTTTCAGACCGCAACCAGGTTCCAGATTTTCTAAACGAGACTATCTCTGAAATAAACTTATTTTTATGCATTGGTGGTTTGTTTATATTCCTGTAAATTGCATAGTTCAGTTATTGCTAAGTTAAGAGGAAGACGTTGCTTTGTTTAATTATGTTAAAAATGGCAATCCTTCATGATTTGCATGAATTCATTTAGGTTTAGAGGTACAGTTTTAATTCATGTACCTCTGATAAACCTAAACTAAGTGACGAAAGCAAAACACAAACGTTTTTTACTTGAGCTTGAAAAAAAAAAATAGGATGAATACAGTGCTATATATACTGTGTGTATATATATATATATATATATATATATATATATATATATATATATTGATCGCTACATATAGATTTTTCAACGCTGGTAAAATGTTTAATTCAGTAATGATTTTAAAAATGTTTATTTTTAATTTTTAGGGATGCAAGACATGTAACAACTTCGTGTCTAAAGTTTTTAAATGCCAACTGTTAAATAAATAGAATTATGGATATTAATGTGTTGATAGTAGGGATAGCTTTTTGTGACTGGAGCATGGCTGCATTGTCTATTGCGCTGAATTTTAACCAATTTTAACAAATTGTTCCCATTATTCTTATTTTTTATTTTAGCTTTTCTCTTCAAATATTTTTAGAAAACAAAAGCACAAACAAAATCTCAGCGTTTTGTCTTATTCATGAGTAGACTTAATTTGATACAGAGGAACACCCTTTTTTATACACTCAATTTTCCACAGGTGATTAATCACCTTTAAGAGATGGCTCAGCTGACAAACAACTCTTGAGAAGGAAACTTTTCTGATATTTTTTAATTCTGTTCCACCACATGGCCTTAATGAAGACTTTAAATATGGGTATTTTTTTGTAGCATGTATGTTTGTATGTATACAGTATATACCTCTGTTCATTATTCAAGTTGCAGAGTAAAAAGAAAAAAGTAACTTAGTAAAAGAATATTTAGTGGTATGAAAAGTTTTGTGTTGACGTACAGATTGAGTGTTTAAAATAATATAAAAAGTATGGTCTTCTGCCTTCTGTTGTCATTTCTGTACCTAATTACTTATTAATTTCAGTTGTTTTTGATTGTTCTGATTGTCAATTGAAGGTTTGTGACGTAAAGGTGATTAATCGCCTGTGGAGAATTGAGTGTAAAAAAAGGGGTGTTCCTCTGTATCAAATTAAGTTTACTCATGATTAAGACTCTGTCGAAACACGTTGAGATTTTGTTTGTGCTTTTTTTGTTTACTAAAAAATGTGAAGAGAAAAGCTAAAATAAAAATAAGAATAATGGAAAATGTGTTAAAATAAATTATTTTTGTGAAGAATGGGTTGTCTTTTCACTCGAATCACTGTATAAGGCCTGTTGGCAACCAATACAAGCTGCCTTTTATTTTCTCAGGTGTTGCCAGGTTGATTACCTGGTCAAAGACTAAACACATACATGTAAAACATTTAGAACATATTTGTATTCTGTATTTGTATATTATGATATTTGATTGGATTTTTTATGTACGTATTATTGCACAATAGGAGAATTAACGAGAACATTTCTAATATTTAGGCATTCATTTTGTATTGTTATATAATGTGATGGCAATCTGAACTATAGTCAAAGTCTCTCAAAGTGAATTATTATTTTAGGAAAGTATTACGGCACAAGCACTTATATATTACCAGTGTCACTCTCCTCACAAGGTTAAACTGTGAAACCCAGAACATACTTTAACTGGCTGAGATGAGCCCTTTTCAAGGCATTTTCTCTGCTGTATAATATAACAGAACTTGTTTTTTTGATGAAATGGTGTGCATTTTTGCATCCTTTGTGTAAGGTATTTGAACTGAAAACATCAAATACTGGTATTATCATTGTGTTGTTTTAGATTTGTTGAACAAAATCTTATTCTACTGAAAATATTTTCTTTTGTTTCTATAAAGGTTTATATAAATACAGTAATAACATTTGCTGACACTGCAGCGAGACACTTCATTTATTAATTTGTCCCACAGCAAATTCAGAAAAGATTGTTCTACAACAGTGTTAATACCTCCCTTTAGTTTACTGATAATAAATGTTAATAAAAACATTAACTAATATTAAACTGCTGAAACGTCTGTATTTCTTTTTCCCAATATATTTCTGTTTTACTCAATGACATTCCAGTTAATTATTCAACAGCCAAGCTTTTTATGTTGTGTATCCTGATGCAGTCAACATTTTAAAATCATAATTTTTTTCATCTATGTTTGGAAAAAGGAGACCATATAGAAAAAGGTAGTCGAGGATCAAATGATGATATATGAGCCTCTAATACAATCACTAATAATATATATTGTAACAAAAGGCTGTCACTGGGACTTTCTGCATGCGTCTGTGCTTGAAGTGCTTTGCAGAGCAAAGTTGCATGGTTCTGCGACCGTGCTTCCCATGCGAGGAACGCTTACCCTGCTGCAGACACTGTTCCCCTATATTGGATTATTGGTGCAACCTTGCAGGATCATTATATGCCTTGCAGGAGCCAGGGGAGGGGCTGATAGTGGCCACTGATTGGTCATGGTTAACCTGCAATGTTGTACGGGTTGTGGGCTGTAAGAGGCAGCTTGCATGCTAGACAGGAGTGGAGAGTTGGAGAAGTAACCTGTCTTGCTAAGAAGTATGTAGCCTGTTCTTTAATGCAAAATAAAAGTGATTGCTGCTTTTGAAGAACGCCTGTTTCACACTTCCATTCTTACCAAGTCATTACTATATATATATATATATATATATATATATATATATATATATATATACAGACATGCTCAAATTTGTTGGTACCCTCCACAAAAAACTAAGAATGCACAATTTTCTCTGAAATAATTTGAAACTGACAAAAAGTAATTGGCATCCATCATTGTTTATTCCATATTTAATAGAAATCAGACTTTGCTTTTGATTTTTTTATTCAACATAATATTGTAAATAATAAAACAAATGAAATGGCATGGACAAAAAAAATGATGGGACCGCTTAACCTAATATTTTGTTGCACAACCTTTAGAGGCAATCACTGCAATCAAACGTTTTCTGTAGCTCTCAATGAGACTTCTGCACCTGTTAACAGGTAGTTTGGCCCACTGTTCTTGGAGCAAACTGCTCCAGCTGTCTCAGGTTTGATGGGTGCCTTCTCCAGACGGCAAGTTTCAGCTCTTTCCATAGATGTTCGACAGGATTCAGATCAGGACTCATAGAAGGCCACTTCAGAATAGTCCAATGCTTTGTTCTTATCCATTCTTGGGTGCTTTTAGCTGTGTGTTTTGGGTCATTATCCTGTTGGAGGACCCATGACCTGCGACTGAGACAGAGCTTTCTGACACTGGGGCAGCACGTTTCGCCCAGAATGCCTTGATAGTCTTGAGATTTCATTGTGCCCTGCACAGATTCAAGGCACCCTGTGCCAGGTGCAGCAAAGCAGCCCCAAAACATAACCGAGCCTCCTCCATGTTTCACTGTAGGTACAGTGTTCTTTTTTTTGAAAGCTTCATTTTTCATCTCAGAACATACAGCTGATGTGACTTGCCAAAAGCTCAATTTTGACTCATCTGTCCAAAGGACATTCTCCCAGAAGGATTGTGGCTTGTCAATATGCATTTTAGCAAATTCCAGTCTGGCTTTTTATGTTTTTCTTTCAAAAGTGGTGTCCTCCTGGGTCTTCTTCCATGGAGCCCATCACCGCTCTAAAAGCGGCGGATGGTGCGATCAGAAACTGACGTACCTTCACCTTGGAGTTCAGCTTGTATCTCTTTGGCAGTTATCCTTGGTTTTTTTCTACAACCGCACTATCCTTCTGTTCAATCTGGGGTTGATTTTCCTCTTTGCGGCCGCGCCCAGGAGGTTGGCTACAGTTCCATGGACCTTAAACTTTTAATAATATTTGCAACTGTTGTCACAGGAACATCAAGCTGCTTGGAGATGGTCTTGTAGCCTTTACCTTCACCATGCTTGTCTATTATTTTCTTTCTGATCTCCTCAGACAACTCTCCTTTGCTTTCTCTGGTCCATGTTCAGTGGTGCACACAATGATACCAAACAGCACAGTGACTACTTTTCTCCATTTAAATAGGCTGAATGACTGATTACAAGATTGGAGACATGTGTGATACTAATTAAAGAAACTAATTAGTTTGAAATATCACTATAATCCAACTATTTATTATCTTTTCTAAGGGTACCAACAAATGTGTCCAGGCCATTTTAGAATATCTTTGTAGAATAAGCAATAATTCATCTCTTTTCACAGCTTCTTTGTTTTATTCTATGACATACCAAAGGCATGCAAGTATACATGATAAAATAGCTTTTAATTTCATCACTTTTCAGGAGGAATGAAGCATTATTTCAATGAGCTGTAAGGGTACCAACAAATTTGAGCACGTCTGTGTATATATATATATATATATATATATATATATATATATATATATATGTGTGTGTGTTCTAGTGCACTGATGGTGAATTGGGATCACTAACCACATTGTCAAACAGGTTATACAGCAATAACGATCCATGATGTGGTACGGAACAGAAAAGCCAGCGCTTCTTCCTGCAGTGATTTAGAGGACAGATCTCAAACCCCAGTGCACTAGAGTGGCCATTTATAAAAGAGCTTTGAAACAGACTTTAAAGTTATAAGTGTAAAAAGTTGTCAGGATGTTAACAATGAAAACAAAAATTAGAGGTACGTTATTTAAACAGTTGTAGCAACAAGTGGGGACATATTTTTTCGAATACAGTTACTCTTTAAGATTGAGCTTTATGTTAATTAGCCATGAGGTTTTTGAATGCTCTGTACTCCCAACACAGAAGCACATGTGTGTGCAAATATATTTTTCTTATGTGTTTACTTTTCTACCTTAATAGAAAAGTGTTTAATGTGTAAATGTGAAATGATCTTAAATGACCAATTGAAATTTATTGTTTTTTTCTGATATTAATTTATTATACCAGTATTTTTTTTCTTTACATGGCCCCAGACATCGCTTTTTAAAAGGTGCAGTTGAGTTTACGTGAGGTTATATGCACCTTTACAAAAGAAAATAAAAAATAGCAGCCTTAATATAGAGAGGAGTGTTCTCATTAATGGTTTAAGATTGAGTACTTAGTTTTGGTTTGTATAAACAGGGTGCACAACGTACAAAAAGATCTGAGACCTGGGTACCGATTTTGATACTTGTGAGGGCGGTATTCAGTTCTGGGCACATATTGTATCAAAGATCCTTCTATGGGCCGTTTTATTTTTATTTCCCCCCTTGAGTTGACCAAGGTTCAGCTAATTGGTACATGAACAAAGCACAATCTCGTTGGAGATAATTGCTTCAAATTACAGTCACAGAATCTAATAAGTAAATCACCCCTACCCTAGTCTTAAACATCTGGTATAAAGAAAAGCTTCAAAATGAAATATGAATGCCTCACAGCCAAGGGCACTGTATATTGGTCCTAATTCAAATTCCTTTGCCTCTCTTACTAAATGACATTCTTCATCACATGTGACATCTTGGCCACTCATTAATGAGGGCATTTAACAGCTCTTTCAAGAGAAGAATGGCCAAAGGTTACCTACATAGTTTCAGAAACAAAGGTCAAACAAGGGTTAAAGGATTTTGCATTATAGCAAGGAAGTGGACCAATCTTACTTTCTAATAAGGAGATTTATTTTACTATACATTTTCCCAACATACAATTCCACTTCATAAACAGTGCTAATGTGGCACTTCTTTTCTTTCATAGCTTTCAAACAGGATGCAACTAATTGCAGAGTACCAAAATGTAAGGAGCCTCCACCCATGCCAGGTTTCTGTCTCCAGTGAATTGAGTATTGAAAAATTATGCAGTAGGTCTAAAGTATTATTCATTTCTGCCAATGCCACACCATATAGACTGCAGATCTCCCTAAAGTTTTTATTTTTTATTTTGACTACAGCTACAGATTACAACGCGTCTACTTGTCCTTGTTATGAAAAGATTCTTTAAGTATTTCAGTGAGTGACATCAAAATAGAGGCATCTCATATTACAATACTACATTTATAATTCTAAGTTCATTATGCAAAGCGCCATGATCAATGGGTAGGTATTCTATTGAAATGGACGGTAGCTGGGAAAGTGTAGGGCATCAACAAATCTTCTTCACAGGCACCGGAGAGCAATCGTGAATATGAATTACAGAATATGAATATGAATTACAGATTGTAATACTTCATTAATACTTAGAAACAACAGCCATCATAGAATCAATAAGGGACAGGGGCCGCCATGGACAGCCAGGATGACACTGGACCATCCACAATGATTAGTTGAAGTTCTTGAGGAAAGCTGGCGGTGAAAATCTGCTGGTCCTGAATGACTCATCATTTTTTTTTTTTTTTCAGTTTATTAGTCACCAATTGTTTTTATTATTTTCTCCCCAATTTGAATAGCTAATTATTTTTAGGCTCAGCCACCGTTACCTCCGCCTCGGCGCTGACGGGAGCGGCGAAGAAGAACACACACTGTCCTCTGGGCGTGTTCCATCAGCCGACCGCTTCTTTTACACACTGCAGGCCCACCATGCAGCCACCTCAGAACCACAGCGCCGGAGGACAATGCGGCTCTGGGCAGCTTACTGGCAAGCCCGCAGGTGCCCGGCCAGACCCAAGCCCCCGGCGGTGCTCTGTCAATTGTGCGTCCCCTGGGAGCTCCTGTCCACGGTCGGCAGTGGAATAGCCTGGACTCAAATTGGCGATATCCAGGCTATAGGGCGCATCCTGCACTCCACACAGAGCGCCTTTATCGGATGTGCCACTCAGGAGCCCCAAAATGACTCATCATTTCTGAGACTTCCTTTATGAAACATAAACTTGTGCAGTCTTTGGAATATAATTGCCTGCCAGTTAAATACTTGTTCTCAGGCCTCTATCAAAGTCACTGACATGTATTATGTATGAAAGCAAACCACCGTACATTCATTTCTGAAACCTTTTTTTTCAACACAATAAGCCCAATTAAAAGTGAAAATTATATTTATTTTCCCCAACAATAATATGAGATTAAATATTGTAATGTCCACTAGGAGGAGACATAATTCAGTTTCTAACACACCAGTACGTTCTTTTTATACAGTATGCACAGTCTTAAACATGAATAATGTTATCTGCAAAAGTGGGTTACCATTGTGATATCTTAATCAATATTTCTTGATTAAACTGTTCTTGTTATAAAGTGTATTCTAATAACATTTGTACTTCTTTTTCACATTTTGTATTGTACTACGTTTAGTATTAGATAGTAACTTTGCCTTTGCCACTTGTGTGATATTAGGCTAGTCTTGAGTGATAGTATTATTCCATAATGAACCATGCAGTATATAAATTGCATATATCAACCGGAGGTGCATGCAATTTATATATATATATATATATATATATATATATATATATATATATATATATATATATATATATATATGTTTGCATGGAGCCCCATGGTAGCGATATGAGTCTTTCCAATGCTTATATTACGGCCCTAGGCAAAACCAAAGCCCATGGCCAGTATACAATATTTTCTGTATGCATTCTTTTCTGTTGAGCACTACTGACACCGTTGAAACGGTGAGTCTTAGGTCGCCTGCGGATACATTAGTCCAATCAATGCGTCTGAACCTGGTGTGTAATCCCAAGGTAACTGCTCACTGTTAACACGTTTTAAGACGTTAATTCACGTTTTAAGTAATACAGTGTCCCCTTCAGACATGTTAAAGGAGAGATCGGAAATAACATTGAAAACTATCTGAGTAAATACCATCCTAACTCCTAACATCCAAAAAAAAAAAAAAAAAAAAAAAATAATAATATATATATATATATATATATATATATATATATATATATATATATATATATATATATAATTGCATGCCCCTGGTAGCTACTAATATGGAGTCTTGCATGCCCGGTAGCTATGATATGGAGTCTTTCCATCCACCTCTGGTTGCTTCAACCGAGGTGCATGCAATTTATATATATATATATATATATATATATATATATATATATATATATATATATATATATATATATATTTGCATGCCCCGGTAGCTAAATGCCCTTAGTTACGGCTCTGGGCAAACCAAAGCCCATGGCCAGTATACAATATTTTTCTTATCCATTCTTTTATGTTGAATGCTACTGACACCGTTGAAACGGTGAGTCTTGCATCGCCCGGCGGATACGATATTAGTCCAATCAATGCGTCTGAACCTGGTGTGTAATCCCGAGGTAACTGCACACTGTTAATATATTTTAAGACGTTAATATACGTTTTATAATACATATATATATAGACATGTTATTTGGAGATTCGTAAATAACATTGAAAACTATCCATCCGGTAAATACCATCCTAACTCCTAACATCCAAAAAAAAAAAAAAAAAAAAAAAAATAATAATAATAATAATAATAATAATAATAATAATAATAATAATAATAATAATAATATATTATTATTATTATTATTTATTTCTTAGCAGACGTCCTTATCCAGGGCGACTTACAATCGTAAGCAAATACATTTCAAGTCCAATCAATACGCCTAATACAATAAAAGCAAGAAATACAATAACTTTTGTTCAAGTTAAAAGTACAAGTGTGACAAACCACAATTCAATAATACAGCAGATAATAGTGATAGTTACATCAGGATATGATTAACTAGTGATAGTTACCATCAGGATGTGATTAAATACAAAGTAAAAGGTTAAACACTTGGCAGATTACAGTATTATATATAGTACAGGATTAAATGCATATAAAATAGGGCGCAGATAAGATATAAAAATATAGCACATTTACATGAAGGGTGATAGTGTCCCAGGATACAACGATATGGAGTTCTACAGGTGCTGTTTGAAGAGGTGAGTCTTGAGGAGGCGCCGGAATGTGGTCAGGGACTGGGCAGTCCTGACATCTGTATATAGGTCATTCCACCACTGCGGAGCAAGGGTGGAGAAGGATCCGGCTCTGAGGCAGGGGAGTGCATGCGGAGGTAGAGCTAGTCTACTAGTGCAGGCGGAGGAGAGGTCGAGTGGGGTGTGGTAGAGATGAGGGTCTGGCAAAACCAAAGCCCATGGCAGTCTACAATAGGCATCTGTAGGCTAGTACAAGAGTCTTGAACTGGATGCGAGCGGTGATCGGGGAGCCTTAGGTCGCGAGCGGATAGTGGAGTCCAAGCGTGGGCTGAAGCAGGCAGAGAGAACACCAGGCGGGCTGCAGACTGGATGAGCTGGAGCGGACGGGTGGCGGACGCAGGGAGGCCAGCCAGAGTGGTTGCAGTAGTCTAGGCGGGAGAGTACCAGGCCTGGACCAGGATCCTGGGTAACATCCAAAAAAAAGGAAGGAAAAAAATATATATATATATATATGTATATATATATATATATATATATATATATATATATATATATATATATATAATTGCATGCCCCGGTAGCTACGATATGGAGTCTTCCATCCACCTCCGGTTGTTTCAACCGGAGGTGCATATATATATATATATATATATATATATATATATATATATATATATATATATATATATTTGCATGCCCCGTAGCTAAATGCTTAGTTACGGCTCTGGGCAAAACAAAGCCCATGCCTAGTATACAATATTTTTCTGTATGCATTCTTTTCTTTTGAGCACTACTGACACCGTTGAAACGGTGAGTCTTAGGTCGCCTGCGGATACATTAGTCCAATCAATGCGTCTGAACCCGGTGTGTAATCCCAAGGTAACTGCTCACTGTTAACACGTTTTAAGACGTTAATTCACGTTTTAAGTAATACAGTGTCCCCTTCAGACATGTTAAAGGAGAGATTCGGAAATAACATTGAAAACTATGCGCGAGTAAATACCATCCTAACTCCTAACATCCAAAAAAAAAAAAAAAAAAAAAAAATAATAATATATATATATATATATATATATATATATATATATATATATATATATATATATTTGCATGCCCCGGTAGCTAAATGCTTAGTTACGGCTCTGGGCAAAACCAAAGCCCATGGCCAGTATACAATATTTTTCTGTATGCATTCCTTTCTGTTGAGCACTACTGACACCGTTGAAACGGTGAGTCTTAGGTCGCCTGCGGATACATTAGTCCAATCAATGCCAGTCCAATTTATTTCTTAGCAGACGTCCTTATCCAGGGCGACTTACAATCGTAAGCAAATACATTTCAAGTGTTACAATACAAGTAATACAATAAGAGCAAGAAATACAATAACTTTTGTTCAAGCAAAGTACAAGTGTGACAAACCACAATTCAATAATAACAGCAGATAATAGTGACGTTTACATCAGGATATGATTAAGTAGTGATAGTTACATCAGGATGTGATTAAATACAAAGTACTACAGGTTAAACACTTGGCAGATTACAGTATTATGAAGTACAGGATTAAATGCAGTAAAATAGGGCGCAGATAAGAGCAAAATAAAGCACATTTACATGAAGGGTGATAGTGTCCCAGGATACAAACAGAGGAGTTCTACAGGTGCTGTTTGAAGAGGTGAGTCTTGAGGAGGCGCCGGAATGTGGTCAGGACTGGGCAGTCCTGACATCTGTGGGAAGGTCATTCCACCACTGCGGAGCAAGGGTGAGAAGGATCGGGCTCTGAGGCATTTATATATATAGGATATAGAGCTATATCTTATATATAGTGCAGGCGGAGCGGGAGAGGTTTGCATGGGGGGTGTAGGAGAGATGAGGGTCTGGAGGTAGCTGGGTGCAGTCTGGTCAAGGCATCTGTAGGCTAGTATAAGAGTCTTGAACTGGATGCGAGCGGTGATCGGGAGCCGTGGAGCGAGCGGAGTAGTGGAGTAGCGTGGGCGGACGCAGAGAGAACACCAGGCGGGCAGCAGAGTTCTGGATGAGCTGGTCTGGACGGGTGGCGGACAAGGGAGGCCAGCCAGGAGGGAGTTGCAGTTTATTAGTTTAGGCGGAGAGTGTCCTTCAGACATGTGACCAGGAGTTGTAGCATAGTTGGTGAGGAAGGGTTGGATCCAAAAAAAAAAATATATATATATATATATATATATATATA